>JAMKCH010013378.1:0-26641 GCA_023653785.1 Ophioderma brevispina | reverse complement strand
GCAGTTAAATTATCTCATAAGGCAGCTATTCACTATTTTCTACTATGTTTTCATTGCAATCCAAGTGTTTTGGATTACAAGACGAGCGCCTACATACGCACGCCACACAATTCGGCCAGGTGTGGCAGGAGATATAGTCCTCCGGGCCCACAGTCCGGGAACAATGGTGAACAATAGGTCAATCGATTCAGTTGACTCTTCACGCAACATTAGTTTCACGCTTTATTCCGTTGTCGTCTATGGAGCCCGGACTATGATACCTGCCGGACTATGATTACTTTCACACCGGCAAAAAACTCTTTCTTTTGTATAATAAATAACCACATTAACGGAATAAAGCCACACATATTCACGAATAATAGCGCCACTATGAAATGGGTTGAAAATTATATGTTCCAGGAGCAGGTTTGCGGACCAAAATCTCACATTGGCGTCCCGGTGACCTGCTCAAACAAATTCTGAATGGGGTAAATTGCTTAGATTGAATTAAATTGCTATTGATTCCTAAAAGAAAATTGCTCAATTTAGTAATCCGTTTACATACAGTATTAAAAGGAAACTAAACAGTGCACATAGTGGTTCCTTCAAGCGCATTACAGGCCAATCACTTGATTTTGTTGATAATCTTCCATCATCTTAAACAGAATTTCATAACACTTTGCCAGCACATTTTATCAACTCAATGTATATATCATGGTTTTTCATCTTTATATTTATTAATGACAAAATAACCCAATTAAAAAAGTCGTAAGGTCACCACTATTCAGAGATGAAACCGTTATTTAATTTTTTTTTATTTCGCATGTCATGCCAGTAGTAAAATCTGCATGTATATTATGGCCGGGCGCTTTGAATCCTCAGGTGAAAAGCGCAATATAAATCCCGTGACTATTATTTTATTTTGCACGTTTAGACTACCATTGGCTTTCTAAATAATAGGTTAATACTTTTTAGCCCATCTGCTAAACCTAAAACAGTTAAACAAAAACTATCAAGTATGAAATTTCATCTAAAATAATGATGGGCTTCTTTCTATGAACCCCGGCCCCTGACACTTGATTATATTACTCTATATGACTATGAACCATTTGAATGTTTCTTGTTAGGTAAAAGAAATCTTGAGTTTTTAATGACTTAATGCATAAATCAAAGATGCATAATCAGTCTGGACCTCGGTTATAATAGCTCTGAAGCATAAAATGCTGAATCAAAGTTGAGGACTTTCCACTAGTTTCAAGATGGTTAAATCCAGTGTTGTCTTTGGTAAAATTTACCTGAGGTGGTTGAAACTTCATTCATTGACAGGGGTCTAAAGTCGAAACAAAGAAATACATAAGACATGTTTAAGAGAAGTTAGTTGGGATGTGTGGGACATCCAATGTCTTCCCTTTCGGAATATTGAAGGCACTTTTAGGTTTATTCTGGTTGGTCGAACCTCTCCAGCAAATGCCGCAATGTTCTATAAGCAGCGGAAATGGAGGGGAAGCGAGGGACAAGCCTCTTAAATTCGTCGGACCCCTCTAATAGGCCCCCCATAAAATTATGACGGCGCCCTATAAACAAGTAAAATCTAGGTAGGAGTCTACTCCCACCACCTTTTATACTTTCGTTGTCAACGTTTATCTCTTCTTTCAAAGGTAAAAAATATTGTAAAGTCAAGACCGCCGTCTGCTGGGCAGTTGACACATAAATGTGTAAGTGTTCACGCAGTATATCATATCATTTTCCGACTTCAACACAGTGAAATCCCTGTGATGACCACACATGTTCGTTATCGCCCCCCCCTCCCCCTGGCGGGTAGTTAATCTCCCAATCCCCAGGTGACCTAAAGTGGGTTAGGTGTCTTTCCAAAGAAAGGATCCCTCCACGGTCTGATCGTCCATACCCAACCATACAAGCTGTATCTAAAAAAAGATGGAAAACACCGGTAAGATAATTGTAAAGACATTGAACTATTTAACATAAAGTGAACGGAACCTCCGACGTTAATTCGTTCACCAAGGAACATGAAAAAAATAGGTCATAAAAGATATTCTTTAATTTTATTTTTTTTGGGGGGGCGAGTAAGAAGATATTTGGAAATCGATGTAAAAGTTGAAAACTGATTACTTGCTTTATAGAACAAACTTTTAAAAAATTAAAAGGCCGTAAGAACCCAAAAGGCCATAAATAGCAGAGATAGTGGTATTTTCCATAAACATATACCTCTTGGTCCGTTTCAAAGTAAAATGACTGATTTTCCCGCGCGACGCGAGCAATATTTATATTTACAAAGGAAATTAGGTGTCGAAAGATTGCCACCCCTCATTTTCATATTAATATGGCTAAAAAAGAAAAGCTTTCCTTATGACTTTCTGTAGCTCAAACCCTAAGCGTATGCCGCCAATTTTTTTTTATTATGACCAGTTAAAACAAATGTTAAACCTCTGAAATTTTAAAAAGTAAAATATGATGTTTGAGCTGCAAAGCAACCTCCAAAAATTCACATCGTCCTGTAAACTCTGCCCGCGCGTGGGTTTGTGTTAGTTCGGTTATATTAACAAAGCTGTATCATTTCATGCCCAGCCGTTCTCTTTTTTTTTTAATAATCTCCAGACTGTTTCCCCCCCCCTGTACTTATTTCACATCAGCATATCCGCTTATTTTCGCTGATTCCCATAGAAACACTGGCCAAATCTTAAACACGCAGGTCTAAGATAAGCAAGAGAGCAAACCCGGGTGTTATTGAGAGGCAACAACATAACCAACATACATATTTGGTGTTCCACACCAATGTGAGAACTGGCTGCATGATGACATTTTTAGATGTCACATGGGCCACATATCGCTACTGGATTTTGACATATTTGCCCCAAAGCAAAGACCGATTAGTCATGCTACAGTCGGTGAAACCAAAATAGGGGTCAATTTAAGGTTACACAGGGGTCCAACTTCTAAAATGCTCTATACCTGCTGCAACGTATGTATATTTCCCGTCTAGTAATAGGAATTCCAAAATTGTGTAGTTTGTAACCATCTACGCCCAGTGGAATTTAGTTATGGGGCAAAATCTAAAAAATCATTTTCCTTTAGTACATGGGTCCAAATCTAAGTGCCTCTATTTTGGTAACGAATACATCCGAGTAACATTCAAGTGACCCCTGTACAAATTGAAATTGAGCCGACATAGAAGTTGCATCCCGGAGGACATGGATGGCACCTTATTTTATCCAAGAGATCATTTAGGAAAAAACATACTTAAAACGTCATTTTTAGTTTATTTACTCCACCTCCCAACAGATGCAGGTGAGTATTGAAAAAAAATAATGAATGTCCCTTTGAATGGTAACTGCCCATTCCCTTGTATTGATAATAAATGGAACAACCCTTTAATTTGTAAATGAAGAAACCCATTTAATTTTTACATGAATGAATTGCCCTTTAATTGGTTAAAGCAGTAGTAGCCCTTTCAGAAGGGAACAGCCAACTGGTAAATGAAGGAATGTCCCCTTTTTGACGTAAATATGGGAATGGCCCTTTAAGTTATAAAGAAAATAGCCCTTTAGTGATCCCAATACGATGTTAGCGTGCTCGTATGGGAAAAACGGGGAACATGATCCTGCGAATATTTGAGATTTTGCTCTACTAAAAGGAATTCCAAGGTGGGAAGTGTTTACAACGGTTTGTAATTGAAAGCTTTTTAAGGGTGTGATTGAGCTGTATAGTGCTGCAGCGGTCAAGTCAAAAGGGCCTTGGATTTATACCAACCAGGGCCGGAATAATAACATTTGCAATCATAGCTAAAATTGATCATGGGTTGTGTAGTTCATAAAAAATACGTGATGACAAAAATAAAAAGTGATGGCAATTTGCAGAAACCAACATTTCCAAAATGGCCGCCATTTTAAAGGTATCAGCTACTACTCTCTTAAAACCAAAGATTGAAAAATCAATCTAAAAAGATTGAGTTGAGGGAAAAGTCTAACAATTTGATGAAAAATTCAATGGAATTGGTTTGAATTTCCAATGTTTAATGACTGATTTCTCATCTTAATGGACTTTTCCCTCACCTTCAATTTTCCATTTAAGAGAGTACTTGGTGACTTATGTTGGAATGTATGTTATCTGGGTGTAAAGAGGTTAAATAGACAATGTTTTACTCACTCCAAAGATGCAGGGGAGTATTGAAAAAAAATAAGGATTGTCCCTTAGAATGGAAACTGCCAATAGACCTTTGCATTGATAAATAAAGGGAACAACCTTTAATGTTGTAATAAAGGAATAGCCTTTAATTTTTAATGATGAAATAGCCCTTTAATTGTTTAAAGCACGAGTAGCCTTTTAATTTGTTAATAACTATTGAAGGCCTCTTTAATTGGTAAATCAATGAAGTCATGGCCACGGTAAATGAAGGAATGGCCCTTTTTGACGTACATGATGGAATGGCCCTTAATTGTATAAATGAAGAAATAGTTAGGTACAATTTAGGAACAGCCCTTTACTTGTTAAATAATGAATTGTAAATGCCTAGAACGGCCCTTTTTAATTGACCCAACCCCTACAGACCCCAGGGATGAGCCCGCAGGAATGGATTAGTAATTTGAGGGCTCCCTTCCCTCCATCTCAAAACATATAGCTGAAACATTTTTTGTCAATGTTGACTTTTTGATGTTTCCCCCATCTCCTCAGACCCAGGGGAGGACCCCAGGGGAATGGATTACTTGGTTTGTAGGGGCTTGTCCCCTCGTACAATATACCAAAGTTTTGGGCTATCTAGCTCATCTAGAAAAAGATATGGGCAAATGTTGACTTTTTAGCATGTGTGACTTTTACGTTTTCCCCCCTTCACACGTGGAGGAATAATTATGTGGTTAGAATGGGATTGTGGCCCTCCTACAATATACCTACGTTTGGCTATACTCTAGCTCATCTAAAAAAAAGAGGGGGCCAGAGTTGACTTTGTTGAAGTGTTACTTTTTTATGTTTCCCCATTCCCTGTCAGACCCATGGGAGTAAAAGACCAGTGAAGGCAAGTGACATGGTAGGAGGGCTTGCGCCCTCCTACAACCCACCCACTTTTGACTACTCTAGCTTATCGAAAACAAATAAAATAAGCAAATGTTAACCTTTTACTCACATTGCGTGCCGTGTGCACCAACTCCATCCGCAAAAAAAAAAAAAAAAGAAAAGTTTTTTTTTTTTTAAAAAAAAAAAAAAAAAAAAAGTTTTTTTTTCTCCTTCCATATGGACAATCATTTCATAAGCCGGATTTTGCTGCGCATCCGTCCAAAATCATAAGCCGGATTTTGCTGCGCAATCCGTCTAAAAATCTGAAATTTCGTCAGGAATTTCGCTTTTACCTGTTAAACCAATTACAAAGTCTAAACTTTGATTTTCTGGCCGCCACCGGCTGATCCCTTGATAGCGCCACAGGAGATTTAATACTCTCGTTCACATCGATATTTATCAGTCCTTAATGCTATCTTTATCAAAAATAAGTAACATTGAAATCTTAGTAATAATTATTAGGCCATTTAACAGATTATTGTTTATATATCCAGCAGTATGCCACCAATTTATGTCTTCGAAAACATCTCAATATCTTATTGTCGCGGCTCGTACACAATGCGGTAAATTGCATTCGATGTCGAAACCACAGTCTTATGCTAACAATCTAATAAATCTAAAACGGTCTCAACATCAAACCAATTTTACATCTTGTGCCTTAGTCATCAAAGCTAGCGTATCTTGCACATTTTGCGTAAGAGACTAACCAAAAACGTTCCACCACCCATGTCCCACGCCATCTCAATTTTGGAGATCCACTCCTTAGGCCCATCAACATGGCTCCTCCTGATATGAACATCCTTGTGTTTTAGGAGGAAGTATATTCAAGCAGTATAATGGCGTTTCCAATTTGAAATATAGTGTTTTGAGTGAAAAGAGGACCACTTTATTCAATTGGTTCTTACATGTGAGTTTGCATAGGAACGATAGTCCTCATGATTGATATAGGATAAGATAGAATGACCGTCATATAAGGGAATGAGATTTAGAAATAGGGATCCTCGAATGCGAATAGAATAAGGGCCTGAAACATTGAGATATTGTTATAGAGTCCATCTTGTTCTCTTAAATGATCACACTTTATTTGTATTTTCTTATTGTGCTTACTCTTATTTTTGTGCTGTCTCTATATTACCCTATGGAGTTTAAGCTGAAAACCGTTATTGTAGGTCAAAGGTCAAATTTAGCTATACAGGGGTAAAATACTAGAAAATGCTTAAATTCAGTGGGTAACTCAGACGATAGCACCAAACATACATTTTTTTAATCCTTGTGATCTTTCAATGGAAGACATTTGGTATGCCATTCAAACAACATGGGACCACTTTTCAATTTTGACCACTGTTATCCTCTTTTGCGACCCATATTTTGACTACTACTAATGCTCCTGGAGCATAGGTTGTGGCCATCATTCTAGATCGGAGCTATTCATTATATGCGCGCTGACCAAAAGCAGTAGCACGATCATTCCGTAAATGTACATGGATTCGAAATTGCAACTCTGGGGCACAATCCTCGTGGTCTCCGGGTTAAGAGTGACTTCATTATACAGTGTCTCGGGTTCGAATCTCGCTACTTACTGCCTCTTTTAAAAAAAAAAAAAAACTTTTCTTATTTTTTCAGGTTTGAGGGAAAAATTCTAAGTAACCAAAAAAAATAAGAAAAATAAAATACTGCCCTTTGTGATTTACTACACCCCCTTATGCCGAACGATGGAGAATTGCACGAGCGTATAGGCGCTTATCAGGGGTAGTAGAAGCGTAAACAGTGAATTTCTTATCTACTTTTCTCAGACCCGGGAAAACAGCTCACTCAATTATCGTTATTGAACCTTTTTTTAATGATCACTGTTGGATTTGCTATTGGGTTTCGTAAAGTAAGTATTGGTCATCGAGCGTACGTAATAGGCGGTCGGTAATTCACTCCAACAATTTGTCTACCATAACAACTTGCAGCAATACTGCCTTCTCTGGTTGAACTGAGTGGGATTGAGCCATCAAATCTACCAGAAACTTCAATCTGTATCTGTATTGCTCATAATTTGAGTAGTTTGAGCCACATTTTAGAAGAAAATGGGGTCTTAGAAAGCGCAGAAGCGAGCGATGCAAAGTGTGATGGATTTTGTTTACTTGCATCAAATACGGCGTCCGGTATTGCCCATGGTTGTAGTCTGTGCACAGAATGCGAAGATATGATCTAATTGATAATGAGTGAAAAAAACACACGCCATTCAGTCCGTCATAGAGAATGTGTGGGTAAAATTTAAACTAAGATCTCAAATATCTCCGGAAAAACGAAGGAAGTTCTTTGGAATGTTTTTGCAAATCAGGGGTTCCCTTACTTTGTTTGTTTTGAAGATATATCGTAATTGGCTCATGACCTATAGGAACCAATTTTATTGTTTGTCATGAGTATATATCGTAAAAGAAAATAAGCCGGTGTACGGAATCTTAGAACGTTTTAAATTTTTAATAATTGATTAATTTAGCTGTATAATTCATTGATTCTATGTACTTTATTTTTATGTTCGTTTTTTTTTTTATTAATGTGATTGTGTAATTTTTAATTGTTTTCATATGTTTTTATATTTTTTTTTTTTAAGTGAATTTGTCAGAACATTTGGGCACGCAGTGGCCCAAATATAATAAATCAAATCCAATCAAATCAGAACCATAGCGAGAAAATTGAAAAGTTTTTGTCGGTTTTATTCGGTTGCTCGCAGACAAGGAAAAGTTAAACACGGAATCACTACGGCAATCATTTATTTTTCCCACAATGCCTTTCGATATTTTCCAGTCTGAGAATTTTTCAAAACACTGGTTTCAATTTACGCCTTTTTTTTTCAATATTTAGAAACAGGATTACGTACTTACCGCCGCCCGTATGCTCGACGAGTACACAATCGGTGACGTCACCCTCACAGCGCCCAAGTCAATCATAGTGACTTTCGCTGAAGTGGTTTGCTAGAACTGGCAGTAAAAACTATACGGTAAGTGGTTTTAAGCTCGAAAATGTATGTGTGTCGTGTCCACAAACGAAGGGAATTTTGTAATTAGAATAATTAATTATTCAACGGCTGCTGGAACGTCCTTCAATGTGAAATACGCCGGGAAATCGGAGCATGTAAGTGTCCACGCTCATCCATTAGTTGTTTTATCGTTCAGCAAGTCAAGTCAGAGTTATTTCTCGCGGTGGCAATATTTCATCATGGGACGGACATAATCGGAGCATTTCCAGCTCTGCCTTTAAGTTCCAATCTGGGATCCCAATTCCTTACAAAATCGCATATTTAAGATAAATACGCCATTTTTTTTGGGCATTCTAGTTCGCAGGTATGATTCCTAGACAATTACCAACGTAATGTGCCAAAATATCAAATTTTGAAAAAATTGGGGCACTCTTCACAAAAATGTGCCATATTGCTTTAATATATGCTGTCCCGCGCAATGTTATCAGCTTTAATCATAGGAAACCTTTGTGGTCAACTGAGGAGATGGGTTTTACATCAATGTGGATTTGGAGTGAGGGGTGGGGTTGAGCGGTGCTCTGTGAAACAATAGAAGCAACTGTTAGAGTTGTAAAATATCATAAAAGGGATATTTGTTTGCCTTGAGCCTGTGGGACACATTAGTACATGTGGAACTGTATTTTTTGTTAAATTTCTCATACATCTTGGCAACCAAGGTTTTTCTAAATCAAAATTTTATTATTTTTCTAGTTTTTTTTTTTGAGTGTCATTTTTAAATGTGTTCTTGGATGAATTTAGGGGGACGGTTACACTGTTTATACAGGGGAAAATATAAAAAGGGGGCAAAAGGTTTTAAAAGTAACCATAAGGTTCAGTACACTTTCAAGGATTACAGAATGTATAGTTGCCCTACCTGAGTGTTTACAGTACAAGAGTTACAAGGTAAAACGGGTTCAAAGGTCACATGGGGGTTAAATTTCAGATTCATAGTTTGTTCTAAATGTGCCAAAGTGTTCGTTTTACTGGTACAGACGCCGAAAATATAAAAGGCGCGTTGTCATGACGTTTTGTAATAATAAGAGGGCAAAATGGCCATGGGTCCACATGGTATGGGAGACCATAGTCCTATCTCTAAAGTCGCAATTTGAAAGGTGAAACAAGAATCTACATTTTCTTGTTTAGTATAACCCAATGAACGATTAACCCAGTTCAATGTTTAAAAATCGGACCATTCTATAAATAATGACCCTTGAACTTTTTCTTGAGCTATGTAAAAAAACAATAGGTCGTAAATATGGACAAACTATACCTTTTTAGAAACTTATGAGCAAACGACAGACTGGTATAAGTTAAACAATCTAAACACTTTTATTGTTACCCCTGTACAAATTTGCCCCTTATAAAACCCACAAGAACATATTTATCAAAATGACACCATGTTTTCAGATTCTCCATGAAAGTCTGTATTGAAAAAAACAGTGGTGTCAAAAGTGTATATGAAAAAAACTAAGCCAAAACATCCATACAGTTCCCCAGTACTTACATCCGAAACTCGCCCTGTAGGGTCTTGATAAGAATGGTCCTTCGCGAGGAGTAACTTGTTATAATCGGCTAAATAAAGGTCGTAACTTTCATAGATTAGGAAAAGGAGAGGTTCCAAGATAAAGCCTGGAGGACACCGCAAGTTCGAAGGATTAAGAGGTGACCTGTTTGCAATCAATGTATGTAGTTAAAGGAGTGAAAATGAGTTTCCTCTTATTTCACAGTGGTCAAATTTAGAATAGAAGATGTCACATGATTGATAGTAATTGAAGGGTTTAAAAATAAAATACACGCCAAACGTGTATGGATTTTAATAAGAGAACCTGATTTTTTATTGGAAATATCAAATAGATACATCAGTAGATATGTGTGCTACAGAAAAATCGTGGATGACTGCAGAAGATTGGGGGTGGAACGAAAGATATAGAGTCTGTTAAAGATAAAAATACTCCTATTTGGAAAACATGGCAGAATGAGATGCATGTCTGTTTTGGAAAGAGGGCGGTTCGTCCATTTTTAATATAGTCTCACTCTGGATACCTTTAAAGCTAAAGCGAAGACATCCGGCAAGTGGAATAAAAGAGATTGATAATGTAAGCGGGAGTGGACTTAAGAGTATTTTTACATTCCAAAGAGCACCATCTGTTTTTTTCAGAGGCAGGTGTAAAGAAGATTGCTTTGACAGTATGCCACGACGCCACGAGGGCGAATAGGACGTAAGGGAAGCGGTGCTGGAATTCGCACTTTCATTCGAGAGTAGTAATTTTCGTGAGGTTTTTTATAAGTCAGTTTAGAAACAGACCTATAGCGCGCAGCGCATAGGTCTGGTGACATTGCATTCCCCAAAGATTTAGTTTTCGTTACTGTACTGTAGCATTCGCTGCGGTGAAAAACCTACCCGAAGCGACCACGATCCATATTCCCTATTCCCTCTATATTTGAAGCAGTTGACCATCGAAGCTGGATCCTATAAATACTGAGGCTATCCTGAGTCAGAATATTTACCACAATCACAGATTTTTTACAGCTTTCATGTCAAAATCAAACGAATAAATTCGCCTATCGGTGCCCTAAATTCGCCTCTTGCAGAGCGAAACAATTATAATTAGTCCTTACCCAGATGCTCCCACGACGCACATCGAGCACATACATTACGAACAGACTAGCTCAGTCGACGGAAAATTTATAGTGTCATCGGTTGTACATGGGAAGACTTTTTTTCACCAGACAAGGAGATAGAGGCATAATTTGCTACTTGTGCTGTAGAATAAAATTTACCATACGAGTTCAATGTAGATTTAGGGATACAACATGTGAGTAAATTTAAATCATGTTTTTTAATTAGAATCTTGCTCACCTCGGGCTACGCCCTCGTTGGCGTAGATTCCTGAGGTGAGCAGTGATCACTAGTGTTTGTTTATTGCATAGTAATGTTTCGGGAATTTTTCCCCTGATCTCTATACAAGGGATTGCCTTACACAACAATATTGTATATTAAAGGTGCAACGACAGATTTTCCAAATAACAGGTGTCCCGAAAAAAAATGTGAAATTCTGATTTTGGCAATGGTGTAAAGCTTTATATCAAAATTACCACCATCAGTAAGGATTAGGCTGAGAAACTGTTCTTTGGACAAAAATTGTGAAATTTCTAATTCGTATAGGAGCAAACTACAAAATTCAGCCTATGTTTTCTATTGGAAATATACCCGCATACAAATCGCCTTTGTTTTCATTTTAAGGTTCATTTCCGTAGCCACATAAAAGGTAGGGAATATTGCATGTCTAATCTACTATATGAAATCACTTCAGAAAATATGGATGACTTTGAAATCTATCTTTGCACCTTTAAATGAATGAATCAACCGGCAGACAAATTTGCTAAAGGCCGAACACAAATAGCATTCCCACGCTCAGAGAACATACCTGTTTAACAGAAAGTTTGTGATCCCGCCGCCCTTTTGGAGACTGCCATGTACGGCCGCGCAAACATCCAATAACTGGAGTTTTCCGTACCTGACGCCACGTTAACGGCAACTTTTTTCTGATACACGTAGTATTACGGAAACCCTTCACTGTTTCGTGAAACACATTTTGGTGTAAATGATGGGCTCTTTTTGGTACGACCAGAGTTGCCGGTCAGTGCCTCAGATTAGGAATCCCCGTTTGCCAGTCCATTGTATAGAGAACATTGTTTATGTTCCTTGTTTCAATATACCTCTGTTTATTTGGCTTCACTGGAGTATTTAATGCAATAGCGTTAAGTGCGTAACATTGAATTGATTTAAGTTATGCCCCAATTTAATTCAAGGTAGTTATTACTAGCGTCTTGTTTGTGTTGGTTTGTGTGTTGTTTTTTTTTTGGTTTTTTTTTTTTTATAAGAATTTTAGGATCGTATAAGAATGTGCCCTTATTGTCATCAAAACTATCTAGATGGTGATTTGTTAAACAAACCTTTGGGTACATTTGTTTGTGAAAACCTTAGTTCTTTCTGTTTCTTGATGATCTGTAACCGTGTCTTAAAGAGTATCTTGTTTGAGAACTTTGTGTGTCCCTCGTATCAGAATGCTCTGGTCCTGTTTAGTTACTACCACGTAATGAATATATTTTTTCGTGATTTTCCCAAAAATGCAATTTCAATCAGGTGTTTCATATATTTGGGCCATTCTTTTGGGAAGTCACACACGTGACCGAACTTTTGGTGTTTAGCGAAAGTTGATACTTTATTTTTGGTTAGATTTGTGGTTTTGTGGTTGTTTGGGTCATGGGGGCCAAATAAAGTTTTGGTCACGTGGTGACCATCCCAAAGAATGGGCCCAAAGTACATCTAATTATTTAAAAATGTGAAACCATAAGTATTTATTAGGAGTTCCTTGCTTCCAGGAGATAAAGCCTTCATAATTTATCATAATAAACATGAAAATGACAGCCCAAAATCAATAAAATTAGCCAAATAAATGCTGAATGATTCTTACAATCCAAAAAGTCTTCAACAGCAGAAATCACGGCACTATAAACTCATAGCATAATGCTCGCCAGCCACTCGCTTTAATCATGTTAGAGAATATGATAAAGTCAGACGTTGCCAGATCTGGGAATAAGGTAACTGTTCTTGATTGAATTTCAAACGACCCATCAAACAATTAGCATAGATAGACCTAGAGACTTTGATATTGCTGAAACTTACCGATCCTCCTACCGATTTAGTGTAATTAACCACAAAACTATTTTCCCTCAGCCTAGCAAGAGAAATTTGATGTGATTCCCGAAGACCATGTGAGAAGGTGTTACAAAAATGTTCTGCCTCATTGTAGTTTCGTTCTTGGCCAATATAACAGTAACAAAACGTCCCCCATACATTTTTGCCAGATTTTGGACATACTTCCAAGCCTTGTTTCGGTGTTCAGTCTGAAAGCCACACTTTCCATAAAATAACGAGAAGAAAACGACTCTTTTTGCCATGTATTGTTGGCAATGGAGACAATCAACATTGGGTGTTCTTTTAGTGATCAGAAAATATTGGTTGAGGTCATAGTTTACGCAACGCTATGCCTTAAATATGGCCGTCCCAAGTCAATAAACCTGTATTGTAGTTATTTATTGTTACGGGTTCTTCCTGCGGGGTGGTTTGTGTGAAACGCAAGGGCATTGTTACCTAGCAAATATTGATCCTTTAATTGCTAGCAATACTACCTTAAGAAATTACTGTAATCAGAAGTCTTAGCTTTACAATGGTTATTTATGAAATTACTGACTTAATCAATTTTTATTTTTTTGTGTTTAGTCCACCATATATTTATGCAAATAACGCATAGCATCGTTATCTCTAATGCCTGACTGATTACACTAGACAGGCTGCCTTCAAAACATTGATAGGACGGTAACTATTTTCTAAAGCGTTTACATTTGGCTTTTTTTTAAATGACGCCTTGCTTCTGTGAGTTGCTCAATTCACCCTCGAGGTAACTTTAATTCGGTTTTTTTATAAGAGTTTAAAAAAAAGCAATATTGGCACATTATTTTGAAGAGCGGCGCCCCCCCCCCCCCCCAATTTCAAAAGTTGATATTTTGGAGACAGTTAACGTTGGTAATGTGTCTAGTAAACTAGACCTGCAACGAGAGTGCTAAAGAAATATGCGTATTCATCATCAAATAGCGATTTTGTAATTAGAATTGGGATCCCAGATTGGACTTACGGCAGAGCTGGAAATGCTACGTTTATGTCCGTCCCATGATTAATAGTGTCCACCTCGAGAAGAGAACTCTACCTTGATTGGTCCTGAACCATAAAACAACTAATGGATAGCGTAGACATGTACATTGCGCTATTTTCCCCCCCGGATATTTCACATTGGAGGCCGTTTCCAGCAGCCGTTGAATTATTATCGGGATCCGCTATAATATTTTCTAATTACAAAATTCCTTCGTTTGTGACACCAACATTTTCGAGCTTAACAGTTCACATAGTATAGTTTTACTAGCCATTTACCAAATGCAACCTGGTAAAATCTCAATTGTTTTGAAAAAGTGGGGGTGCTCTTACAAAAAAAAATGTGCTAATAATTGCTTTAACAAAAAACCAAAAAGGCTTAACTGCCTGTAGAACTTGGCAGCGAGTCATATACTAGGAGGCGTTTTGTTGTTTTTAACAATCCACCCATCCTGCTTGAAGATCATCATATCTCCTTCCCATTCAATCATGAAATTATGGGTAGTTATCCCCAATTATTTCGAGCTACTGGACGTGTAAGACTATCATGCCCCGGGACAGCGCACTGTCATTGCCAGATCAACAACAGTTCAAATGCCAAAAAAAAAAAGCTTTTTTTATATTCCAAAGATTATACTTAATATTGTAGAACACATGAATTTTCAACCAGATCTCCGCCATTTCATCCTCAGTTTTTCCGGGTACACTTAGAAATCGGTCCACAAAAAAACACCATCATTTGTAGCCGCGGGGCTGGATGTTATTTTATGTGAAGCCTTAAGGGTTTGGTGGGCCACGCGCGGGTACGTGGGCAGCCACAGTATTCTGCTTGCGGTTTTTTCCATCAACTGTTTTAATTTAGCAATATCAAGCTTCCGATGTTCTTGTCTGAACGTAGCAAATCATGTCGTAGTTACTTTGGTGTTTGTTTGATTATGGGCTATCAGAGAGGATCAATGTTTACAAAGTGACTTAATGGCGGTTACTGTATCAGTCCTTTAATCAGGATATGTCCAGGCTGACTTCTGTGCGGTACAGAACGTAGAGAGTCAATTTCCAGATATAAATAAAATGTATCATTCCTACATTTGTTTGGTCCTTGGCAATGTTGAAAAATTGTGTAGGGTTGTTTGTAGATTGTTTTTTTACAGCTTTGACAAATAACAGTCCGATATGCATAATTCTCTCCACAAGCCTGTCTGTCGCTAACGTTCACATCGACGACAAAAAGAATTTTATATTAAAGACGATCAGCAGATTTTTTGCCTTTTATTACCACCTACTTTATAGGCAAAATTACATTTTAAATCCTGGTATCTATTCCGCTAAAGGTAACTCTCTGAAGATCCGAAATTGTGGTGTGTCCTTGGTGTAAGATATTCATGGATTAAGACTAGAGTCAAGACTCTTTTACGGAATAAAGCTGTACAAATCCGCTAGTAATCCTTCCGTCGACCTTTTTATAGAAGACTTCATGCTTCCGTGAGTCTTACATGAAGGAGTGAACCGAAATTTTTGGTTCTCTGTCCTCTTGTGAGCAAAATTATTTACTATTAGGTTCCATACAAGATAAATAGTCGCATCTGCAGTTACATTTACTAAAAATGACCATATTACACAACACATACTACTTGAAAATTACATATTTCAGACATTCTGGCAGCAACTAGGGAATTACCTAAATACTGCAATGTTATTATTGCACCATAATCCCGGAATATACTTGGTTGTTTTGTAGGCGAGATTTACTCAGAAAGGTCTGAAGCAAGTAAGCACGAACCACTGTCTTCTTAAAGCAGTCAGTGAATTCCATTTTTCTTACAATGTACAAGTTTGTTAACACCCTCTAGGGTTCCCTACGTTTAAGGGTTTTTTCTCAAAAGTTAATACAGAAATAATATGATATTAGCAGCACAAAAAAATAATCGATGATATTATAACCCTCTATCCTATTTAGCGAGGTGGCGAGTAATGTCGGAACGGTCAGGTTTCAGCAAACTCCTAAAACTCCAACATAATCTCACGTTATTGTGTGGAAATCTCTACACCGATAAAAAAAATCACGTTAATATAACCTCCTCTACATTGATTTTGAATGGCTATCTGCATGCCATTTTACCGTTCCTACTGCTGCATTGCAATTTTTACCTTAACGCATTTGGTTACATGTTATAATCGTGTCTTTTCCGTGTGTATATTGTTCGGTCGTTAAGACCGTCGCTATTTGGTGAAATGTTTTTCTTCCACATATTTCGCATGGAAATATGACTCTTTTAGTATGAATGTTCAAATGTCTTTTTTACATTACCTTTGTTGGAAAGTTTTTTTGAAGCAATATGAACAGATATGTGAACTTCGAGTATTACCGTATTCTTTTGTAATGTTATCAATACGAGGGCTAATTAGAAATTTCTTCATCGGTAAATTACCGTGCATATTGACAATATATGCAGTTTCTACATCGGGATAGGACAGTTGGTTTTTTTGTCTGATGTGGTATGTGGTTTTGTTGCTTGAACGTGTTTGAAGGTACCGGTTTGTTCATCAAGAATGATTAGCGGGTCGACTCTCTGTAGCGATTTTTCATTGGCAACCCGCACGTTCTTGATCTTTGTATACTCAACCGATGCCACAGATTCTGCGGTGTTTTGAAAATCTACTGGCTTTCGCAAACGACTCTTCGTTGGATTTGCGTTTTGATAGCTTTTTTCGTGCCGGTATAATAGTTTCACGCCCTCTTGCATTTAATTCTTTGTTTATAGCGAAACTAGAATGGTCCACAGGACTCAAACTAGAAATGTGATTTTGCTAGTAATTTTTCTCTCCAAAACACTTATGCAGTCCGTAGAAGAATCTTGATTTTATGTTTCCCGTTCGGTTGGTGTATTTAATTTTCTCTTGCTCCCCTTTGTTTTGATTCGTCATATGATCTAGTTAACTGGTGTATCATAACTTATTTTTCTAGTTGGACTTTTTTCAAGTGGCGGGAATTTGACCATTTTTTTCGGGACCTCGTTTACTGGAACAGGATTGGCCGATGCTATGGGGTAAATGCACTTTCTCATTTTCGTTTTTGACATTCTATAGTCCTAAAAACAAATTTATGTAATAATATTTTGGGACAACACCTTCCTACCCCGTCTGGAAATCTCTTTGATTGTATTTTCCTGATACATCTCAGTTTCTGCTTGTGAAACGCGCGTCGCGGGGTGTTGGGGCTTTACATTTTGAAACCGATTCACGGGTTAATTCGTTACGTCCGACTATACCATGTTTTTCATCTGATGTTCCGCGCAAACTCGTAGAAAAACTACTTTCCTTTGAAGTACAATCCCCGTTTTGTTTTAAAGACCTCTTGTCGTGCATACTTTCAGATGTCCATGCCCTCTTTTCTGGCATTACGGTTATGCGGATAATCCTTTTCTTCGGAGAGGCCTGTTGATGATGTGGATCACATACAAGGAACTCCTTTTTGAAGAGCTATTTTTATTGGTAAAAGTTCTTGTATTGTGTTTCTTGTTTTCTTGCAAGAATTATGACAGTCAAATTCTGTTAGGGATGTTTTTGGATCGTTTCTATTGTTTTTGACAAAGCCCTCTCCTTAAATAATTGGTGAGCCGGAAATGATTATTGGACATTGACCTTTTCTGGAATTTGGAAGTATTCTTATTTGATGACTTGAGAGCACTTTTTCCAAAGATAATACCTTAGTTTGGTGTGACATATTGCCCCTGCGGCACTCTTTCAATGGTTCATTAGTAACATGACGTATAAGTATTTCCTTCATCGGTACTTCGGTGTACAATATTGGCAATAATACTTGCCGTTTTCTACATCTGTAATGGACTTTGCTTGCTTGTCTGCCTATGTTTGTCGTCTGATTTGTACGCTTTCGAGGCTCTGGTTCAATAAAATGGTTTATCGGTTGACTCTCTGCACATGATTCTTTCATTGTCAACATGCCACTCGGGCCTTTAATTGGGCGTTAACATTATGATGCAAGAATTCTGTGGGGGTTGATGTCCTACTTGTCCTTTGTACCGACGACCCTCTAGATTTGACTTTAGGTTGGTTACCGCGGCCATTCGGTTTGATGGTACAACCCTCCACTCCTTCGCATCGAAATTTTCTGTTTAATATTGGGGATTGCCATTGTCTACAAGCTTTCACTAGAACTTCCGATATTCGTTAATACGGAATATAGGCCTTAAAAGATATCTTAAGTTCGGATATTTTGGGCAACACCTTGCCCACCTTCTTGGAAACGCTATGTTTGCATTTGTTTGGATACTTGTCACAGTTTGTTCGATGATATGAGTAGACTCTTTTCGTGCTTCACCATTTTTTAACCTATTCATGTATTGATTCTTTAGATCGGTTAATAGAATCGTTTTTCCTTTTCTTTGATTTTCTGGGCAGTTTTCTGTCCTGGTTGTTTTGAAAGTACCGTTATATGTTGCCCTAGGAGCATTCTTCTGGACGTGTACCTTGGATTCTGTGTTGCTCGCTTTCCTGGCTTTTAGAATTATGCACATGTCCTTGGATTCAGACTGGCCTGTTGGTGATACCCGTTGATGGTATAACATGGCAATCTTTTTGAGGCGGTATCATTTTGTCTAAAACATTTGTTGGATTGTGTGTCGTTTTCTTTTAAGATTGATCACAATCATATTCTCTTAGGAAGGTTTGTGTCCGTAAATTTGCCGGCAAATCTTCTCTCTGATGTTGTACCAAATAATCTTTGAATATTTTCCCGCTGCAATTTTGGTAAGCGCGTACCAGATGATTTAGCGTCGCCTTTTGAGATGAACCTGAGTTTTTGTTTTGAATGGTCATGCATAATTTAACTGTGAGGTTTACGTCTTGTTTGCATGCACCAAGGTGAGCTTTGGTGATGAACTTAAGCGTTTTTCTTTGAGCAGTCTCTTTGTGTGGATGAAAGCCATCGGTTTGCGTTCTTTCCGATGCTAAATCATTTATTTCCTTAATTGTGTTAACCCTTGCTACTTCCAATGTGGCGTGGATTGTTCTATATAGGTATCCCTGCAAACGCTTTGCCGGTGTCACCAGTGTTTGACTCTCCTCCTCGTCTGTGCGAGTACTTACACAACTCGGTCAAATAAGCGTGGGTTTATAAGGGCATGGGTAGAAATGTGCGATTTCAGTAAAGATGGTATGAGAACCATAGGGCGTGCAAAAATACATCGATAGAACACTGTTTTCCATATGCCTTGTTTCATGTTTGTTTGTGTAATCACTTGTAGATAAATCCCGAGACACACTAAACGATTTCCTATCAGTTAGGCTTGCTTCCGATAACAGCTGTCCCATAGTCATCAATTCCGTTAATCATCCCCTGGTTCCGGCATATTGTCTACATCCCTTAGTTTGTAAGCTACATAAACATACCTGCCAAGTGTCTCCTTTCTCTATCACACGCATTCCCTGGACTGAAACCTTATTTTCTAATCTTGAATCGGCTTTCTCCAGCAATGTATACTGAATTAGCCGTGTCAAGAGCGATACTGTACTGCTCCACATCATGAAGCGTGTGCCTTTGCGGAATTAAGAACACCTGTCTTGTACTGCAGTTAGTGCTACAGCCCGTTATATCCTCGCCGCGAGTACTCCTGCCATCGACCATTTACACCCCCCCGTTCAAACTTCCATGTTTTGGGATCTTTCCTGTCGAATGTAATATAGCTACGAGTGTATCCGTCCGCTTGATCGACGGTACCTTTGTCTTGCGTGAGTTTTTCCGATGGTAAACGGTCAATTTTCCTTTTCGGGTTTGCTGAATTGCCAATATTAGCAAATACTGTCTATTTGCTTCACAAGAGCAGTCACTTCAGTTTGGAACGATAAAGGTTGAAAATCATTGATTTCCACTAAGTTGTGGCTGTAAGACCCTGGTAGATCCTCTGCATAATACGTCGTAGCTTGCAACTCCCAGTGTCTTCTGGTTAGATTTGCATTTCTCTGAAACTAAGCAAAATGTTTTGATAGATTATAGTACAATTGGTTAGCACCACTTTTGTGATTGGAAGATTTTGCCTTTTGTTATTTCTGCGCTGAAATAGTACGTTATTCCATTTTGTGTTGAATGTTCAATCATTTCGAGTTTCTATATGAAATTCGAATACCCATTTAATGGATCAACTTGGGCTTTTTCTGTACAATATAAAAAAACCGCAAAAAAAAATTATCAAGGCTGTCGCACACCACTGCACCGACCACAATGGGTAGCTGTGGTTTTATATACCTAGACTAGTATGCTCTTGGATCCAGTAGCACAACAGACCACCAGGGAGGGTCCAAAGTTGTTTGTTTATTAATATTCTCTATCGCTAGACAAGGTAGCCCCCTTCAATGCTAAGCACTGATTGTCAAACCTGCAAACACAACCTTCAAAATAATGATAATAAATGTCAATGATACCATAGTGGAAAAATACATAGGCTAGTTTGTCGGTTCTTACAGATATGCCTTGATCAAGGCTACCATGAGAACGTGTCCTACTACCATGATAAACATTACGAAATAAACCATGATTTGTAGACGAGGCAAGGTTTTTTGCAACATTTCCGTGTGGTGGCCACCTAACAATTCATCAGGGTTTTGTCTACTTGGAGAACTTAACTAGTTCTCTAACTAAGAAATTGAAAGGGATGAAACATGGATATGAAACATACAAAAAATCATATTGGCCGAAAGTTTTAAATATTTTTTTAAACATAACCTATGATAATCCCAATTAATTAAAAGGCTTCATATCGATCAATGGAAAATATAAACAGAATCAAAAAAGAATTAGATAAGAGTTTTCAAAAACATGTTAAAAACGCTTTTTTACAAATAGCGAACGAAGTCTATTCACAGATTCTCTCTTCCGGAAGTGGAACAAAGATGTGGGCAGTACTAATATCACCCACGTACGTGATGGTGTCTTGGACTGTTGAGGCAAACCTTTGAATGCATCTTGCTGCAATATACAAACAGTCAGCATATGCGGAGGTAAGTAGTCCATTACGAGTAAAGGATATTTGGTCCAAGAATCAAGAGTGTTAACTAAATGATTAGCCCGGAGCTACACTCATTTGCTAACACATTCAAGTACAAAGGTTTGAGTGATTAATATGTTGACAGACTGATAGAAACCCCTGAAACGTGATCTTAAGTGCCGAAAGTGGTGCCTTAAGGAGAGGGGGCAAAACAAAGTTTGTACCGGGGTCAAAATTAAATTGATCCAATATGTTGAAAAAGCACACCATGTTATGTGTCTTAACCATAAGGATTCAGAAAAGGTATAGTTTTTAATAGTTACAGGCATAAGTTTCAGAGGTAGAGGCTTAAAACAGACAAAAAAAAATCAATAATTAAGGGTCAATTTCAGTTGTCCAGGGTCAAATTTGAATTGCTCCAATTGGATACAAATTGGTGCAAATTATTGTTGGCAGTTCATAGGATTAAATAAGGAATGGTTTTTGACGTCGTAAATGCTTAGTTCCGAGTAGGGGGCACAGAAGGTAAACGTCCATTGAATTCAATGGGGCTTGATCTTGGTAACCCCCCTACTTTTTAGCAAGCATTTGAGACACCATCAAAACTATTCCTTAATTTTATCATATGAGCCCACCAATATTTTTGCACCAGGTTGTTATCCAAATCGGAGCAATTTTAAAAATTGACCCCGGTCTGTACAACTGAAATTTGGAAAATTGACCTTTTATGATTTTTGATGTTTAGCTATTAACATCTTGAAACTTTATGTGTACTATCACAAAACTATAACTTTTTATGAGTTCCTTATGGTTAGACACATAAAGGGTGTGCTGTTCAACATTATTGGATCAATTACAAATTTGACCCCGTACAAACTTGTTTTGGCCCCCTCTCTTAAGGCAACACTTGCGGCACTTCAAGAATCACGTTTCAGGGGGTTTAGTGCCCAGTCTGTCAACATATTTAATCACTCACTCAAACCTTTGTACATGAGATGTGTGTACAAATGTGTCTAAGCCTCCTGGGGTAATAGGTATCACTGATCGATCTCGCATTAAATGGAAAACTCAATGTTGCCTGCGCAGCTCATTAAAGAAGATTCCGTCCGGTGCGCGGTTATGCATGATCTTTCCAGGCAGAATATCATTCTGTCTTACAATAACGTAGCAATAATATTTGACTTAAAGGAAGAGTTATACCCTTCGAAATTGCGAATTAATATTCAAATCTATAATGGATTTCGTTGCATCAAACGTGAAAAGAGATAAAGATATAATCTTTACGGATCTTACTCCAACCGCTGATTCTATGTTTCAAATGTTGAGAGTGCGTGTTCTAGTAACAAGATTGTTATTTGTTTGATTCGGCAGTGCACATTTTTCAAAATCTAATGTTTACCCAATTTTACCTTACTGGCTACACCAACCCTCACCTCACCCACGACCTATTGTTACCAAGTTTGGCTTGAAATTGACGCATACTTTGAGAATGGAGAAGTTTTCATATTGAAAAACTTAACCAAAGATAACCTACTTGACCAAATTTGACCCTTACACGAGGCATTGACCTCAATTAACTTAAAGGTGCATTCGTGATTTCAGCCCCCTTCTGTTTTATTCATTGATTTTTTTCCCCCCCCACTAGATATTGCTGGAGAAACAGATTATTCTCAGAATGTGAGGCGATCCGATTTGCGGTTTTGTGTTATGAACCAATCGCTCGTTCCCCAAGGTCCCATAGGCTACTGTGCTGTATTCTGTCCGTTTACAGACCAGAAAAATAAAAAAAATGCGAATTCTTAACAGATGCGAACGAATTTTCATCTTAGATTGGGCACACATGGATTACTAAGGTAAAAACGGTTCAGATGATATAAAAATCCAACATTTTTTTAGGTAAGCGGGGGGGGACGAGGCTTGGATCACGAAAATGCCCTTTAATATCACCTTCTTCCACCCAACAACTGATAATTCTTGTCAGTCTGGTTTTAATTGAAGCAATTTAATTCGGGAAATGGGAAGGAACACATTAACCAATCTGTAAACAAAAACATCCTATATGACCCAATTTGAACTCTGACCAGACTTAACCTCAAACTCAGCCCTTCCCCTCCATCCACCGATTTATTATATTGAACCCAAGTGCTATAAAATGGACGGATTAAACCCAATTAATTGGTCGATCTATGAGTTGCAAAAAAAAAATTGGGAGAGACGCATCGAGCCCACTATTTAAAAACCCCATAGCTGAGGACCAAGGAATATTAAGGCGTAAATCATCCAATTTATAATTATCATGTTTGGGATGGGATTATTTCACACACTTGGATGATTAATAAGGGTTAACATTTAAAAAAAACGCGGTTAGGTAGGTTGGGTAAGGTTTTGGTTTGGTGGTTTACTTTGGAAATGAGGAAAACTTTAATAACCAACAAATTGTACTCCATAACCCCCCCAATTTTGATACCAATTTGATTTATATATGCACCCGTTATACATGATTACAAAGGTATGTTGCTATTGCCTAGGCACAATTAAAATGGTTTTCAAGGTCATCCTTGGGATAAAATTGTCAGAATGCACAGATTCATTTCTCAAAATGGGCTCAATTCTTCATGCCTGTTGGACATAATGGCATAAATAATATAATCGGATCATAGAACTATTTGTCCCCCTATGATGAATTCGACAGTTTTTGCCTGCCGTACCAAATACAAAAGGTTGTGCTATTGCAACTATACCTTTTTTACACTTTTAAACCTGTAAACTGAAAATTGAATTGAACCCTGTTCATTAATACGGCGGTAATCGACTATACACCGTCAGGAAAACGACGGACGGTTCCCTGTACTAATGTCAACCTTAATCCCCAATGAATGAAGCAACTTTATAATATTTCTAGGCTAGTTCTAAATATCATGACTTCTGAGAGGACCTTAATTTTCTGCATCCTTAATCCTTACAGTGCTCAATTTTTGCATAGTACAAGAGGGCGCTCGGAACATTCCTGACACTTTTCCTTCACGAAGAGAATTTTTTCATTGGGAAAACATCCAGTTTTTCGCACCGTTGGTGACGCTAAGAGCTGATTTTCTTTTACTTCCGTGTTCGAGTTTTTTGTGGCGTGTTAATGTTGCGAGGTCTACAGCAGCGAACCGAATCTTAGAGAAAGGCTAAATCTGTTATTCTGTGTTGGATGAAAATTGGACAATACCACCTAAGGGAAGTTTAAATGCCCCAAATGTAGCATCTATCGTAATTATAAAAAAATCGAACGGAAATCAATCGCTTGTCCTAAATATGATTAATTTGTTCTAAATTGTTACAACACAATAGTCCACCTTTACAAAACCGCCTCCTAATTTGCTTATGTATGACCTTTGTCAAAGTCTTGACTTGACGAGTAAAGAGAGTTCTAATGGTTGTTAGGTAACTGTGGTGAAATTGGAGGCATCTGTTTTTCACGGCGTGCCCGAGCGTAGATTAAGACAAAGGTGTATCGTACTTCAGTGATTGAACCGTTTCGGATTAGCCGCCATCTTGCCGGGAATGGCAAAGTCCATTCCAATTTCTGGAGACTTTCTAAATTAAGGACGACATGCATGTTGAATATGTACGCATAAAAGTATGGGTCACCCTTGATAGCTACATAGTACTGAATCGGCACTTATTAAAGTTATCTGAATGACGATATTACGGAATAACAAACACCTTTTGTTATAGGTGCATATTATGTGCAAGACGCCTAATACCGTGCGTAACCCCGATGTCCAGAGGTTCATTGACAAGCGGTGTGGATCCACAACATACTGACAGAACTAAACTTGTAGGTCTAATTGCTTTGTCCATCAACTTGAAGTTAGAACAGCATTTTTATTAATTTTGAAAATGGTCCTCTTGTCTTTAATGTAATCGGCGCTCCGTCAAGCCCTGCATGAAGCCATGGATGCCTATAATTTTCAGAACAAGTTTTAAAACCGAACAACAACCTTACTACTTACTTATCATGACTTTGACAAAAGTTCCTACAAAAGAAATTATGACCATAACGAGCGGTTGTTCAGTGGGGATTGTCTTTGGCTACCTTGCTCAGCATTCAAATGCCTAACTCGTGTACCAGATTGTTCACAATCTAAATACTTTCTCTCTTTAATGGGGTTTTTTTTTGAAGCCCGTAAATTTGCACAAGAAATTTGATATCCGAAATATTTTATGCTTTTAATCTGCTATGATATGGATGTTGATTTCGAAAGTTTTACTACATGGAAATCAGAACGTAGGATTAGTGCGTTGGAATGTGGGTCCCCGTGTGAACCTGGGGCAATTTCCTTCTATGTGGTTGTTTGTTGTCTCCATCGGGGGCTAGGGAAAACAAAATGTAAATTCTAATAATTATTAAAATCATTAAGCCGTCTGTTCCCACAATAAACTGGCACATTTTCTTGAAAAAAAATAAAATGGTCACTTCAATGTCCTTTCCCCTACAGTGACCACTGGATACAACAACCTAGACATATTCAGAAACAAGGATTTAAAGAATATTCAGTCACCGGCCACACCGGTATGCGGTGGAGGAAAAACACTTCAAGATTCCCTTTCATCTGTGAGAGTGCAGACCAGTTTATATTTCGCGCAGCTGAATAGATTTTCAGCTGTTTAAACCGCTCTCCAATTTTAGACTGAGTACTTTTTTCAGGACAAAATACTTTATCCTCATTTGCAAATAAATAAAGATTGAACTTCTATAGCGCGTGTTCAATTAATTTGCCCATCAATTTGTTCTCATTATATAGAAAGGAAGAAACTGAACAAACAGCATGAGAGAATGTTGCTGGCAAGATAGATCTTTGACCTTACAACTTTGTGCAGACCCAAAATCCGTAACCTAACTTATTGCTGAACTTCATTTCTATTATTTAAACCCAACCACCGCGTTTTCAGAAGGAAATTTAGTGTCAACGACCTATATTATAATGTACACGGGTAGTTTATGTGAGGAGGACGGGTATTTGTCACACAACCCGAATCGTGGAGGTAGTAACACCTGGCTATAACAATGGCCCCACATACCGTGCCCATTGTAATATCTTTAGCTCTGGTTTGCTGACGTCTATACATATCCATTTTCTCCTGATCATGCTGATATTGGGAAAAAGAAATTAGTGAGGTGACTTTTTTATTTTTTAAGAAATGTGGCCAGTTTTAATGTGGGGTAACAGACAGTTATGTGATTGAAATAATTGATTATGAATTTACACTTGTTTTCCCCTTAGCCCCTCGGTGGGGACAACATACTGTTGGTTGGTTTATTTGTGTCCACGGCCCCATAGTCTAGTGTGCATGAGATGTGCCCCAGGTTACTCTTCACAGCCATTTTCTAGACCATCAGACATAACAAAAAAGTGAGGGTAGACTTTTGCTACTCCCTGCACTTTTTTTCGGTAGAGGGCGTTTTCAAAATGCCGCCAAAAATCCATTAACAAACACCACTTAATGAATTTTCAATCCACAATCAAGTGGGGTGAAATGGTCCAGGTTTTTAGTGTTTTCCTATATTTGTTGAGGTCAAATGTATAGCCCCGCGGGTCACACTCAACCGCTTAAAATGTATTCCTCAAATTGAGGGCGCTTTTCAAAATTGCAGCCAAATCAATTTAAAACAACCTCTAATGATGTTTTTGGGCTACCAAAAATGGGTGAAATTGGCCAGGTTTTCATTGTTTTGCTATATTTGTTGATGTCTTATGTAAAGATCGGTCAACATTCACTACTTAAATGTATTCGTATGAGTGCAACTTTTTGCAAATGGCTGCCAATGCAATTTAAGCAACCTCATAAGCGATGTTTTACTAGCCAAAAATGCGATAAATCGCC
>JAMKCH010013377.1:0-42572 GCA_023653785.1 Ophioderma brevispina | reverse complement strand
GCCCAAAGGTATACTGAGTTTGACCCCCAAGATTCAGGAGCATGCTGTTGCTAATATAAAAATCCCAAGGATGCATCAATCCTTGTTGCATTCCAATCACAATCTCGGAGCTCTCAACATACCACACTAGTGTCGGAGATGCTCAAATTGAAATATAATTATGTTGTCATTCGCAGACCTTGAAGGAGTCTTTGATTTGAGTGTTTGACCACATATCATCAATTTCAGAGCTATAGCTTTCACCTTCACAATCGCAATAGGATTCGTCGCTATATTGATACAGACACTTGTGCACAAGCAGTTTGTACCCTTATTCAAGACTATATTAATCAAACTCTTATGGCAGCATAACTCGAAAAAAACACCCACAACTCCAGACACTTCAAAATAGAGCTGCTCTGCCTAATTTTTCGTGTTGGTTGACGCGAGCATACTTCCTCCACTAGCTGAACTTCACTGGTTACCATCCAAAAACGCCATAAATCTTCAAAGGCCTTATGCTTGTGTATCTACGTGCCTCAACAATCTTGCACCAATTTACCTGACTGAACTTTTGAATGTTTATGTCCACCTGATAGGACTTGACCTCCGCCTTTTCATGGACTTGCCTAAAATGTATCAAAAGAACCCACACACGACGGAGATGCTGCTTTGAGAACATTGCACTGTGCTAGGAATGACTGCACTTCCAAATATTGCAATCAGAATGAATGCCTTAGAGATATGTATACACTATTAGGTGGTCTTTGAATAAAATTCACCTCTGACCTTTATTACATGAATGACTTAGTTTTGAATACAATATCAGTTGGTTTTGCAATAAAGGTCACCTCGACCTTTTATTACATGAACGACTTAAATTTAACTGTAATACACTATTCAGTTGTTCTTTGAATAAAAGGTCACTTCGCCTTTATTACATGAATAACTTCAGTTATGTAATACACTATTCAGTTGTTCTTTGAATAAAAGGTCACGCACGACCTTTTATTACATGAATGGACTTTCAGTTATGTATACACTATTCAGTGGTTTGAATAAAATGTCACCTCTGACCTTATTACTGAATTGACTTTAGTTGGTTACACACTATCAGCTGGTTTGATTAAAAGTCACCTCGGACCTTTTATTACATGAATGACTTAAGTTATGTAATACACTATTCAGTTGTTCTTTGAATAAAAGGTCACCTCTGACCTTTATTACATGAATAACTTCAGTTATGTAATACACTATCAGTTGATCTTTGAATAAAGGGTCAGCACGACCTTTTATACATGAAGACTTCAGTTATGTAATATACTATTCAGTTGGTCTTGGAATAAAAAGTCACATCTGACCTTTATTACATGAAAGACCTTAAGTTAGTAAAACCACTATTTAAGTTGGTCGAATAAAAAGTCACATCTGACCTTTATTACATGAATGACTTAAGTTATGTAATACACTATTAGGTAGTCTTGGAATTAAAAGTTGACCTTGGCCTTTTTTACATGAATGACTTTGAGTTATCATATTACACAATAAAAACAAAAACGTGGTCATTTTCCGGGGTCAGTAGTCAACTATGTACACTACTCCGAAATAGTGGTCAAATTTCGGAGTAGTGGTGCATAGTTGACTACTGCCCCCGGAAAATGACCACTTTGTTTTTAGTGTGTACATTATTCAGTGGTCTAAAATAAGTAAATAGTACAAATCAAATAAAGGTCAACACTGTGTTTGATTCAATAGCCCTAAGCCCACAGTTTCCTTTTTTCATGCACAGGCCAAGATACGTGATGCATTAACACACGCTACAGTGGTGATGGTATAGAGATATTAGCCAATATGTGATGATATTTCAAACTAAGAAAGAATCGGAGATAATGAGGAGTGAGACAACCTGCCGATGGCTGGGCCACAAGCGTACAAATGGTAGGTTGACACCAAACAAAGACGTATGTATGAATGTCACGCATAATGTTCAAGAAACAACCACACACACAACCACATTAGAGATGTTCCTCAGCTTAATGGACATCTTGCAAATAATAACTGCTTGAGGACTTTTCAGTCCGGATATAAATCCCTCCACAGCACCGAGACTGCACTTTTACGAGTAAAAATGACATCGTGGAGGCAATGACGAGAATGCAATTCCGCGATTAGAGCCTTAGACACCATAGACTTATCCCACCCTTCTTCACCGTCTTTTCTCTACTCAAATATAACATGGTGAATGTCTTGGATGGCTTAAATCTTCCTTACTGGCGGGACAGGTTCGGCATTTCTGGGTATGACTTGAAGCTGGATGTGGACTCCCAGATGGGCAGGTCGTCAGCCCAGGAATCTTTACAATATATACTGGCTTCATGGCAAAAATCGTATTGGCGAAAAATCATTTTAATGTGTCTGCACCTTACTATGGAACGCTCCCAACAACATCAGGGAGGCCTTGTACAAATATATGCTCAAAAAGGGCTTGACGTCATTTGTTGTTCCATCATATTAACTCTGTTTTTGTTTGTAATCTTGTTGGCGCTTTGATCATTTTTGGAATGGCGCTTATAAATGATGTTTATGTATGTATGTATGTATGGCACATTATCGCGCTACAATTTGGAATATCATCTGTACGTCGATGATGCCCAACTGTATATGATGTTTGCACCCCCCAAGATTTCCAGGAGACACTGCTGTTGCTCTATATAAAATCCAAGGATGCATATATGCTTGTTGCTACTTCCATCCAAATCTCGGGATATCTCAACAATACACACTAGTTGTCGGAGATGCTCAATATTGAAAATAATTCTGTTGTCATTCGCAACCTTGAAGCCGTCTTTGATTTGGAGTGTTTGGACCACATATCAATCAATTTCAAGAGCTATCGACTTTCACCACCTTCACAATCGCAATAGGATTCGTCGCTATATTGATACAGAACACTTTGTGCACAAGCAGTTTGTACCCTTATCTCAAAGACTATATACTCAAACTCTTTACTGTGCAGCATAACTTCGAAACACCCACAAACTCCAACACTCAAAATAGAGCTGCTCGCCTATTTTTCGTGTTGGTGTGTGACGCGAGCATACTTCCTCCACTAGCTGAACTTCACTGGTACCCATCAAAAAAACGCATACCTTCAAATTTCCTTCTGCTTGTGTATCAAGTGCCGTCATCACAATCTTGCCGCAATTTACACCTGACTGAAACTTTTGAATGTGTAATGTTCCACCTGGATAGGCTTGACCTCCGCTTTTCATTGGACTTGCCTAAACTGATCTCAAACAGAACCCAACACACTTGCCGGAGATGCTGGCTTTGAGCAACATTGACCCTGTGGCTAGAATTACCCTTCCACTTCCATTATGCAATAAGAAGAGCTTAGACTGTTTAACTTCATTCCAGTAGGCATTTTCAATTTTTCATGTGCTGTGTATTTTTTCTCTTCTGCACCTTGTATTTTCCTGTAGTTTTTCAGGTGCTTCTAACAAGCGCTTTATAAAAGCCGTTTGTATTATTATTTATTTGCTTTTGGTGTTTTTGCTTTTTTGGTGACTTGTGGGGGCAAGACATAGTGAAACAAAAATGCTTTCAAAAAGTTCATCTGAATTACCCATACGGGGCGCTGCTTGGGGAGACATCAGTTCAACAATCAGTTTCTGAATCAATCGGACACCAAATTCGCCGCCGCCTGCTCACTCGAACGAAAATTCAATATTCAAAATCCATACCAATGAACCAGCTTACAGTACAAAAAGTGGAAGGTTAGTAATTATGTATTTATGTGTGGTATGTACGTATGTGTGTTTGACTAATAGGGTTATAATAGAATCCCAATTCAGAAGTTTTGGGAGAAGAATTTGAAGATGTTTTTTCTATAGTTTGAAAGGTGCTGGATCAGAATTTTGGGTCCAACTCTGGGAAAATGTGGGAACTTGTAAAATAAGGGGTAAAATTAGTACAGGGTAAATTTGAAATCAAGTCCAATTATTTCCAATTACACCAATGCATTTGAATCATTATAAGGATTAAATGGGTATATTTGCCTAGTTCTGACCTTTGTTAACGGGTACAGCCCTATTAATGGTTCAACGGTCATCCTGGGGTAAACTTACCCATGCTCCGATTTTTATTGAACCTGGTGTCAAATTGTTCGTCTTGATTTATTTTACAATTTGGCTTTGGTTTCGTAATTAAGTGGGCAAAATGTAACAAGGGTCACATTAGTCTTTAGGGGTCACCAAAATTTGACTTCAATTCTATAAAAATACTATCTGCACCCAAAGAATTAAAATGCATTTCCTGCTTCAGTATGACCAGAGCAATAATTTGATACCAGTTTCAACAAAATCTGAGCATTGGATTTTTTTTTGCCCCAGGATAACCTTGAATCTTATCAGGGCTGTAGCCGTGTAACTTAAGGTCAAAATTATACCATTTTTAATCCGTATAGTGAGAAAAATACATTGGTATACATTAAAACACATTTGGACTTGATTTCAAATTTACCCCTGTACTAAATTTACCTCCTTATATTACAAAGTTCCCCACATTTCCCAGAGGTTGGACCAAAAAATTCTGATTCGGCACCCTTCACACTATAGAAAAATATTTTCAACTTCTTCCAAAACTTCTAGAAATGGGATTCTCGTTTATACCCTATCGACCTCTGTGAGGAGTTCCTGCTAATGTGCGAGGGGTGACATATAGTAATTTTTAAATATGTTAAATGGTAAAACTATCTCTGAAATGACCATATGAGGACATGCAGAAAATATGGGCAATTTCAGCCGTCTGTATATAAATGAATCCTTTTTTTCATGCCGATTTTGGTATAGAAATGGGTTGCTTTTTAAAATTTTGTAAAATTGTTGGAAAATTAGTCCCTTCATCATTCTGATGCTAAAAGTTTCCAAAATTGCTAAAAAGGGCAACACTGAAACATTTTAGAACATTTGCATTTCTGGTATAGCTCTATTTTTTGGGCAAAAGTGGTATAGTGCTAATTCCTCTGAGGAACGTCCCTAAATAAACCAAACTTGAGAACCCTCACCCAGGACTGATTTTGAAGATAACATAAAAGGCAACGTTAGTTTGAATTTGATGAAGGGCTCCATAATATTGTTTAAGACATTGTTTAGTAGAATTCATTTTTAAGGTACATTCGACGAAGATGAAGAGGGATACATGATGCCCAAATCCGAATCCCTTGCACTCTCGTATGAAGGACGAATCCAGGAGATGAATATTCTGAAATTCCCGAAGTAATAAATCCTGATGAAACCAAAATGTTAAGAATCGATACCCCAGCCAATTTAGGTGGAAGGCCTGCAGTGGACGTGACTTGTTCTGATAGTAAAGGTGTGGATTTCAAAGAGGCAAGGAAATTGGTGCTAGGGGCCATTCAACCAGGAGTTAATATGGACAAGAGCGATCAAGCCATTAGCAGGAACCGGGGCGCTAAACCAGCTATATTACCTAGACACAAAGATTCAGCTAGGCCTCACGGACAAAGGTCACCAAGGGGAGTCAATCAGAACACCACAGAGGCTATCTCTCATAGGAAAGGTATACCACCTCAAGTAAAGCCTAAACCAGTTGCCCGTGAAGTAAATAACAATAAAACAGCCGAATCACTAGACAGAGCAAGTAGAACTGAACACGTTTCTGTGAAAACAAAGAACACTGACATCAAGGAAGACAATATCGATGACTCAATTTACGTGTTCCACAAGCTACCAGGTAAATAATACGAAGACTGAAAAACCACCATTTTTCGGGCTTCTCACCTAAACCCCCTAAGAGTGCTGTCACACTCCCAAGTTACTTCCAAAGTTGAGCGCTCCTCCCCACGCCGAAAGTACAGCATGCGTGGTGCGACACAATATCAAGAACGAATTGGAAGGGGAGAGGCCAAATTCACCAAAAGACCCATTTATCACGGTGTCGTTTCCAAAAAACTAGTTTGGAGAAACAGCTTCTCCAAACCAGTTTTGGGAAACTACACCATGATAAATGGGTCTTTTGGCGAATTTGGCCTCTCCCCTTCGAATTCGTTCTTGATATGCCCAACAAAATAGTGTCTTGGTATGTTTCATGAGCAATTGATCGTGATTTCGTGGAAATGTGAAAAAAAACCAAATTATCTCATTTGGCTTTTAAGCAAAAATGATTAAGCGTCAACAAAGTCGTCAATTTCCAAATTCCCAAAGAAGTGAAGAAGCCAAAGACCTATTGTTATTAATGTATTTGAAATACTAGAGATTCTTACTGAATGTGAAGAGTCATTACATTTAATTTCACAGTTCAGTCAAATACGTCAAGAAGACATTAAAACCATTCAAAACAACAGAATTGCAAATGTTATCTTTTCCATTGATCCCAAACAAATTATAGACTGTTCATGAGCTGATATAACCTATCCATTATAAATGTCCCACACATATAAAGTTTTGTGTAATTTTCTCATTTTCTAGATCAGGACAAGGATGGAAGTGATAATGAAGATTCGGACAACGAATATCACTATCCGGATGTACCCATAGGACAATTTGTAACTACTGCAATTACAGATCCTAAAACAAGATTGCCACCTGGAATCCCTTCCCCAGACAGAGGTCTACACAACAAAAACATCGCAGACGAACAAGATGATGGTTGGTACGCATCTTGCGATGTACGAGGTAACGAATCGTCGAGAGGAAAACGAAATTAAAAAAAATGTTATAAGTAACCACCAGGCTATCGGTATGTGATTCTATTCTTTCATATTTAGCTTAGCTTTACAAGACATTTTCGATCACACATAATGTTAGTAAAAATACAATTTGCTCCAAGAACAAACATAAAACAAAACACGACAGCACTCTACACTTAACCACTGCCGGTACGAAATCATAAAAAAATGTTATGTTGCTATGAACTTAGTTACATAGCATCCCCGGATAGCATGATTCCAAAGGTTCGTTATTCCGAACGAACGAACCCTAACCTTAACAAACAAGAAAGCAATAAATGAAACTTTGACAAATACCAGAGACATGGAGTGAGCTTAAATAGAAAAAGAGGCAACAATGAAAGACAAACACCAACAACATAAGAACGGCACTTCAAGGAAGTCCAAGAACAAGAAGGAATGAATTACACTTGACTCCATCTTTTAACCATATCACAAGGATTGATCACACCCAACAGAAGAATGCACTCCTTGTAAATGATCTTCTAAGAAGGGTGGCCATCTGCAAATGGTTTGTCAACCGTCGCAATAGGTTTCAACCAAGGGGGTGAAGCCCATTCAAAACCAGTCGTCCGTGCTGGGCTCTGACATTTGAATTATTGCACGGAATAATTATTAGTTTGGGTGCTTGTATACACACATAATGTCAATTCGATACAAACAATCCGGCAAAATATTAGTTGTTGGATGTTGGGTGCTATTGGGTGGTTAAATTTTGTCCTACCCATGGCCACACAACGAATAAAATGACACGTCAGTCGTCTTGATTTAAAATACATCTTTTCACCTAAGCGCGCATTGCATTATGAGAAAAAAGAGTATCTGAGCACAATGATCCAGGTGCACTATTATTACACCTCACCACCTCTAACACATACATCAATTTTATATCACTACCGATTAGTGTATATGCAAAGCGGCACCCACAGTATGTGGAAGAAGCGGAGGCAGCCATTGCTTTCTATTGTTGGTACTCTATGTTTTCTTTGTGGTCGGCAAAACATGCGAGACGATGAATTTCTAAAGATTACGTAACGTTTTGCCTCTCTATCTATATAGAACCTCTTTGGTTTCAACAGCTTTCACCGTGCCCATTACCCAGAACAACTTCCCAACACAGAGAGTGGAAGTGGCCCAATGTGAATTTGCCATGCTTTCGTAATTTTGCTCAAATTGAACGGGCAAAAACGTTTTATTTACCAAAGAAACTGTTCCACCCCTGGAACTATATTACGTTTTCTTGAAAGTACTTTTCATCTTTCAAAAAATCATTTCTGAATGTTTCTGAAGACATTCAGATTATAAGTTTCAACAATATAGTTCTGTCTTTTAAAGTTTTAAGGTTTGTATGTTGCAATATTTCAAACAAAACGCATTGACAATGTGAGTAAAGTTATTCGTTGACTGTGGCCCCTCCACTTTTGAAAGTGGAGTGCCCCCACTTTTCAAAATCGATTGATGATACACGTCGGGCTAATCATAGTTGTATGAGAAAAGTAAAGTATTGAAATTGCTCAGATAATTGCTCAGTGGCCCCTCCACTTTGAAAATCGTTGCGCTGCCGCTGTTAGTCGAAATCGGACGTAGCAGGAAAATAGCACCAATAATATAGCTGTTGTCAGTGATGACATTTATCATGTACTAAACGATTTACAAACCTACATGCACTGTCACAAACAACTATATATTATAGAAAATGGTACATCACAGTTTTGCCGGTTATTCATTCATGTAATTTCAGCACGAAATAATCGATGGGAATCTGTGTGGACATGCATAGAGTTCAATGGAGATCGTAGGCTTTATTCCGTAAAGCTTGATTGTTCTTTCCTCACGATTGAGAACTAGGTTCCACCGTTTTGTCCGATACTCCCGCGACCATAACATAAAAGTTCATAATACTTTTTCGCGAATCTCCTATATATATAATCACTGCAAGAAAAAAGTTTGGATTTCTGTTTCGTTCCGGTTCAGATTCTATACCTACCGCTCAAGACGATTGAAATAACAAAACACATAGTTCAATCCAGAGAACGGGTGGCCCACTTAAAACCAAAACCAGAAGCCTAAAAAAAATGCCGCGTGCATCAAAACTGAAGTCATGGCCTCATTACATCAGAAAAAAACTGAAGTTATTACCTAATTGCATAAGCAAAAGACAACGGTAAGTATAGACAAAGTAATTAAATTAATCTTTGCAATGTTATGATTTGCCTGAGGCAGAAAACTAAAATGAAAGTAAAGTTTATTTCGGGGATGTACTGTCCTGGATGTAGTATAAATTAAGAGAAAACGATTGTTTTTAAAAAGGACAGCTCTTTTTCTGAGCCGATATTTTTCTAGCCTTGTTCAAGGATTTCCGCTAAGAACCGACAAATTGCTAATTTTTAATATTGAACAAGTTATCTCAATTATCTTGAACTTGTGTTGCAGGTTAAAATTCAGTACTTTAGCATTGAAGGGGCTTCCCCGGTTTAGAGAGATTCAATATAAAAAAATCAATTAAATGGTAGGACATCCTGGGTTGTCTGTTGTGCAAACTGGATCTAGGAGCCTGATAGTCTGGGTATAAACCACAAATAACTATTGTGGGTCAGGTGCAGGAATATGATACTCAGGGCGCGGCAGCCTTGTTCTAATTGCTTTTTGTGGTTTTAATCTTCCCTGTATAACACACTTCATATCATTTTTTTCAACAAAATGCAGAAAAAAGCTTACAGATAGAACAAGGCGCTCTGCCTGAGTGGAAATTTATGAATTTGGCTCTTGGAAGGCTGCAAGCAGGAACATAAATTATGCCAGGTGGAATTGAGCATCAAAATTAGGTGCTTGATAAAATGATTTTTGCCATGGTATGCTCTTTTCTTTAGTGATGGGAGGGGGGGGGGGATCATGCTCCCTCCTCGCATGATTTTCTGCCTAATTAGATATGTGACATATTTGTATCAGACGTGTGAACCAGTGAATGAATTTGGTAGAGCGCCTTGAACAAGGCTCCATTTGTCCCATGCCTTCTGCACGACCGACAGTAGGCTAGGAGGGATCGTCAACTACCGGCGTCAACTATGCTTAACCTGTAGGACAAGTGGAGGCCTTCAATTATTATATGGCTCTTTCAGAGCCTCCCACCCTAGGTAAAGGAAGTCTCAATTAACCCTATTCTTGAGATGTGTGAAAAATATTCTGGAATTCGTAAGTGGCATCAGAGCAAGCACACACTTGACAAACTCCGGTACTATGCTGTCAAAATACAGCTTTATTGGTGATAAACGTCGGTCAATCCAGATATCTCCTGCCATTATAAACTTATCTAAAACGGTTCACAAGGGCAAAGATCGAGGTATAGTAACTTAAAAGCAACGACTCCTTTAGAAGTTTTCAATCTGGTCACAACTTTGTCTTCGACCAATTACCTCATCTCTACAATATATTGCCCCCCCCACAAAATATGATCTTAAAAGATAGTTTTTTAAAATATTTTGACCTTCAATCCTTCCAGCACAAATTTATATGTTAAAATACTGCAGTGAAACAAAGGAATGTCAATTCTTCAACAAGCTGACATGGTTTCATTCCTAGTTCATTTGGCCTAATGAAGTCAGCGATACTCCCGACGGGAAACCCTTTAAATTCCATAGACCTTAGCTTGACTTTAATCGATTTGACATGTGCCTTACAAAGATTCGAACAAGTGTCGTAAGTCGAAAATGGGTAAATTGTGTTGAAACTTGCAGCTCGCCTTATGTATTACGGAATAAGGGCAAATTGATTAAATTTTGTTGAAGGTTGCGATTGACTACGTCAGAGGCGGGACGCAATATACTAGATGTCATGTCATGTCAGAAATAAAAAAGGTCATAAACTCATGACAGCTGTTTGTGGTTCCCTCCATGGTTCAGTTAACAAACTAGAAAGAATAAACTATTGTTTGCTTTACAGGTGATTAGTTTCTTCAGGTGAGCCTTGAGGGTGAAGAAAAATTTGTTATTGGTTTTGGAGTTAGAAGTAAATAAAATATTGGCCGTTTATACAATGTTGTTAGAAACATATATTTTCTGGAAAAAACAAAGTTTGTGGTTTTCCAGGGCACACCCTTGCCAACAACAATTTAAGTACAATTGTCTAAAAATATGGCGATTTCTTCTTCTTTGTTGCAGTGGTTTGTTGTGTAACGCCTGCCTATACATGACGGGAATTTATGGACATTCAAGCGACCAGTTTCGGCAAATTTAGGGGCAAGAGACGTCGGTGTTGCTTTTAGCATTATCTGTCTGCCGTTATGTGATAAGCAATAGAGCAAGTTTGAATGGAAAAGATGGTCGTGTTTGGAAGATTCTGGAAAGAATTCATTCGGAAACTTTCAGTATCTTTTAATCATCTGATAACGTATGGTAGAAGGGGGGGTCCCAACATTGTTTTTTGCGCGCCATTTTTAACGGTTAAATGATTTTTGCCCAAAATTTTATGTAATTTCTAATATTAAGTTGGCGCATATGTTGGTGGAAAAAATCTAAACTCGGACCATGGGTATTATGCTAATTAAGCATTTTGGTGGCGCTATTCAAAATTTGTTTTGCCTCTTAAATAGCCCCCCCCTACGGCATAATCTTTTGAATTTTTTTTGGCGCAATTTAAATTTATTTAGGTTCTCCATTATGAGCCAAATTTTGTGGAGAAAAAGTCCTTCGGGAATTTTAAAATTTTTTTTTCCTGTTTTATGGTCGGGTTGATGTGGAACCATCCAAGGGACCAGAGTTTTGGGAAAAAAAATCCCCCCCCACCGGACAAAGTGGTTTTCAGAGGGGGTCCACGTGCCCCCCCCCATACATTTAACCGGAGTGGCAAGACCCTTATACGCTTTAAGTGTTAGGCAATTCGTAAGATTGATAGACATTTAAATTAAGGCAAAATGCGTATATTAAAGATGTTGACCTACTAATTTAAATATTTACGGCCGTAGCCTCATTGAAAAACAAATGACTTCATTTTAAATAAAAGCTCGTCATTTCTATACCGCACTCCCTCTATTTTTTCAATGTTAAATGTATAAATTGGGTTGATTTTGTTTTTGATAAGCTTGACTTTGCTTGCTTAAAGCAAGTAATAATAACACATTTTTGGCCCCACAATATAATGTTATGGAGAGCCTATGTGATCTTGCAGATAGGTTGTCTCTCTGTCTATTTGTCTGTCGGATGAAGTCTACACGGGAGGAAGAAAATTCATGAAAACTCCAACTCTACCGTCCTAAACTGGATCGTCACTGAATTACAAATGAAAATTGGATGGTTGCTGTCTCTTTGGACAGGTCATGAATATTAATTGAGTTTAATTTGCTTTTGTTTAAATAAAATTGGATTAAACCACCCTACCACCTAACCCAAGTGGCCCATCAGTTGTCGGCACCGCCTAATTCTTGTTTGTTTGAAGGAGCGCCTTTAATTACAATCGAGGAATCTCCGATTCCAATGACAAAATCCCTATTTTTGGACACAATACGACAATTGTTTTAGCACATACCGTTCACAGGGTTAGTTTATTATACGATGCCAACGCAAATGTGAAGTTGCTATGGAGGTCAAATGTTGAACTCTTCTAAATCTTCATGTAATACATTTCCTTAGGTGGTGCTTTCTTTCAAAGATTTTGGGAGAAATGTTTTGAGGAAAATAGACTATATTTGGGAAAATAGACTAAAGGTTGCGTCACCCTTTTGCAATACCCAGATTTCTTGTAAATTTTAAAAAAAAATGTTTAAGATAATTATTCCAAAATAAAATGTCTTCCACTTTCGGCATCATCTTGTTATAATGGAAAGGTACATAATATAACTGTAGGACTATATGGAATGGGACATATAACCCTCCCTACAAATGAAACCACCTATGCAAAATAAAAAAAAAACATATTTTGAAATCAGGTATAATTTTGTAAAAATTTTTTACCAAAAAAGAAATCTGGTATCTACAAACATTGACCTTTCTGAATAAACAAGTTGACATTTAGCTATTTTCCCAAGTAATTTGGAAAGGAAGCACAACATGGATGTTACCCAATGACTTTTACGCCTGGTTCTTAGGAATATTTTGAGGCTATATTCATCTAGATTTAGAGCAGTTCAAACAGCGGACCCATGTTTGAAAAGAAGTGATTTAGATAACATGTCAAAACTATATGCTCGGATTGAGAGCAGTACTATGACCTTAGTTGAATCCGTGATTACACAAGCGATTTTTCCCTCTGAATCAATCTTCTAAATGGTTTTGAACTGTCGGATTTATGTGGTCTATATTTTTTTTTCAATTCAGACTTTGATAAGATTTCTTGAAAGGTGGAGGGAACCAGTGTAGACATTTTTGTTTTCCCATATTCAGAGTGTCTGAGTATTTTTCGGAATAGAGCGTGACCTCGATGATGAAACACCTGATGCAAGCCGTAAACTTTTTACTTACAGCGCTATGGCCTACGCCGCTCAATTGGTACGACTCAGTTGCAACTCTATCGAATACGATTAATTTTATTAGATTACCTATGTTTTTTAAAAATGTCCGGTTTATATGTGATATAGAGTATGTAGCGGGCGGTATAGGCTTTTTGTTGTCTTTGCCTAGGATTCGTATAGCGCAGGTAAGTTTGCACGGGACAGAACCGTAACGCCTTGGCAGAAAGAGCTACAGCATTGACTGTGATTGGTTCTCAAACTCAATTATTAAACTCCAAATTCAAGTTGATATACAGAATTCAGTACGGGCCAATGAAGCGAAGAAATCTGACAATGACTGGTCTTGACACATGATTAAACATACACAATCATTCCAATACAGATACCCAGGCCGGTCATATGTACTAACATTTTACCTAGTAAAACCCTGAAAATTTTCTAGTAGTTAAACTATCCTAAAAAAATTGCGCAGGGGTTCTGGGGGACCCGCTGGGAGCTTTGGCGATACCATGATATGCAGTCAAGCATTACCATGATCCGACCGAATCAGAATTAGTACCAATTCTACTTATAACCACTACACTTGATTAGAGAATAACCTGGTGAAAACCCTGTTAAAATTTTCTAAGTGTTTACCCACCCAAAAAAAATTTGCCAGCCAGGGGTCTGGGGCGACCCGCTGGGGGCTTTGGACGACTACATGTAATGCAGTCAAGCATTACCATGGCACCCGACCGACATCGGTATAATACCTTTGTTCATTGTTCTTGTATTGATAACCAACATGACTATCACACATAACATGCCACGCTCGCTACTAGTTACCCAGCATGTATTCTACACGTGCGCGGTTATCGTACATGTAATGTTTTTTAATTATATTGCTATCTAGAGTTATTGATAACCAACATGACTATTAACACGTGACATACCACGCTACTACGTTAGTATTGTAGTATTAATACACGTGCGCGGTGGCTATCTGAAATTTTAATGATTTTTATGTATAGTACATATCTAAAATATTGATAACAATGTTATATTAAAACATAAACATACCACGCTACGACGTCTATGGGAGTATTAACACGTGATCGCGGTGGGCTATTGATACATTTAATGATTTAAGTATATGCTATCTAAAATATTGATAACCATGTGACTATTACACATAACATACCACGCTACTACGTTAGTATGGATGTATAAATACACGGTGCGCGGTAGGCTATTGAGAATAATGATTTTAATTATATTGCAGCTAAAATATGATAACCAATGTGTATTAACACATAACCGTACCCGCTACTACGTTAGTATGCATGTACTAATACCACGTGCGCATGTAAGGTTGAGTTTAGTAATTAATTTATATGGCTATCTAAAATATTGATAACCAATGTTACTATCACACATAAAATACCACGCTACTACGTTGGTATGCATGTACTAATACACGGGCGCAGTGGCTATCTGTTAAGTTTAGTAATTTAATTTATATGCTATCTAAAATATGACAACCAAAGTGAATATTGGACAATAACATACCACGCTACTACGTAGTATGCATGTACTAATACACGGGCGCGGTGCTATTCTGTTGGGTTCGTAATTTAATTAGATTGCTATCTAAAATATTAATAACCACGACTATTAACAACTAAATACCACGCTAATACGTTAGTATGGATGTATAAGACCACGTGCGCGGTGGTTTGTGGTTCTGTTACATTTATGATTAATTATTCGCCTATCTAAAAATAGGATAACCAACTGACTAATTAACCACCTACATACCACGCTACTACGTTAGTAGGCATGTACTAATACACGTGCGCGGTGTTGTGGATATCTGTTAACTTACTGGTGTTTACTTATATTTGCTATCTAAATTATAAAGTATTGATAACCAATATGACTATTAACACATAACCTACCACGCTACTAGTTAGTATGGATGTAGTATACACGTGCGCTGTGTGGTTACTGTTAATTTAATGAGTTAATTTATATCTGCTATCTAAAATAGTGATAACCAACATGACTATTATTAACACAGACATCCCACGCTACTACGTTAGTATGCATGTATAAACAGTGCGCGTGTGGTTATCTGTTACTTTAATTTGTTTTAATTAATTGCTATCTAAATATGTTGAGATAACCAACATGACTAGTAACACATGACATACCACGCTACCGTAGTCTGGAGGTATACTACACGTGTGCGGTTGGTTATCTGGTAGTTTAGTAATTTTAAAAAATTGCATTTCGTGAGTACCCTATTCTTAAAGACACTATAGTGATTTGAAAAATATTTGAACTTTGCAGGAATGCTTCAAAGTGAAGGATAAGTCGTAGAATTCTCATGAGTTACCTTTCCAACGAAAAATGACGAAAAGGAAGAAATGCAGTGTCCAAGATACGATTGCCCCATTCAATTACGTGTTGTAGTAAGTGTACGACCGGACAGTAATGACTACATTTCCGATTCTTGTCCTTATTAGGTTGGTTCTGGTCTTATCATTGCAGGTGACGTAGAGGATACATGTAGCGTGTTACATACATGAAAAAATCTATTTTTGATGATTTTTTCGATTTTCTGATTTAGCAAAATCACTGGTAGTGTCTTTAATGACGCCTTTCCCTAAACACATGGACATCAAACACACAATTTAATATATCCCATAAAAAAAACATATATGTATCATACTTATTTTCCACATCAACCCCCTCGACTATTATCCAAACGCCTTAATGTGAGTGCAATCAATAACAAACATAATAACATCATCATATAATAGAATAGTGTTTCCTTTAACACTCGCTTTCATAACATACCAGCTTTACCTGTCTCCAGATGTGATTAATACCAATCTCCTAAATCTTCGGAATGGAATATTCACTAAACACTATTCTTGATTGATTTATCCGCCCATGTACTATCTCAAAAAATCTCACATTATTAGACTTATTTAGTTTAAAATTCTAGCCATTCTTTACTTTAACCAAATACCAATTTAAAAAGTAACAATCAAATATGATTGATCACCTATTCACGACTGGTCCGTTAATGCTCTAAATTTGGAACATCCAAAATGGCCAACTTAATTATTTGTAATTATTTATCATTTCATCAAGAAATAGTCAACTTCAGAACGGAAGTGATAAGAGATCGTTCCTACTGATTGAATTCCATAAAACAATGGCAAAACAACACTCTCAAGTTATACTAGTTTATAATTAAATAATTTAAAGGGATTAGCAGCGATTTGCTAATCAGACGAAACATCGAAAAAATCAGCAAAATTATATTTTTGTATTTGGTTTTGGCATGGATATGCAAAACAGAACCTGCAACGTGGTTGGCTGAAATCCGGTAATTAAAGACAAATGCAGTACTTTTTATCTGATTCTTTAATTTTCTATAGTGCGTATCAAAATTCGAACTTGAAGCTCCAAAAAAACAAGCCTTTTCTGTGGTTGGAATCCCAGATTTTTAAGCGTGGATATTGTGCACCATGATCAATACAGTTTGACCTCCAAACACAACTTATTGATCCTTTGTTTATTCGGTGCTAGTTTGTAAACCCAATTAGTGTTTTTGAATTTGAGACGTCATCGCTGATGTCTATTTTGCGGGAGACGGTTATGACAAATTTCCTCAATACTTCATTTTGCACTATTTGGTTGTTTCCACTTAAAGCAGCGATTTTATGGAATATACACAATGATCCCTGATTTATAAGTTAAAACAAATGCATTTCCACATTTTTTCGATCTTAGCAATATCGCTGCTAATCCCTTTAAGTACGATATTACTCATAAAAAATGCTCAATTTGGATCCTCATGTAGCCTACTCTATTTTAATCAAAGGCTAACCCATTGCGCGTGCGTGCACAACGCCTAACAGAGCAAACAAATTGCATATCAAACATCTAAATCTTCAAACGCGCGGGAGAGAAATCCCAAGTATGTGAAATTCATAAATTTCGTGGTTGAATTACCACATTTTTACAACGATAAACACATCCAATAATCCCAGGCCTCACTGCTATATCATAAATAATACGATATTCAAAACCTTCTTCAAGGATAAAACACGATACAGGGCGAACGTACTTCAAGGCTCATACTGGACAACCCTATGCCCCGTATACGATATTACCGCATGGACAACAAACACGATCGACTGTAGAGGGAAGGGGTCAAATCCGGACCTCCGGGTTCTCCCGTTAGCATTGAGTACACCTAAGCTTGGAGAAGATGGCCGACCTGCAAACTGATTGAATTTTTGTACAATTACTTGGGTGGTCTCTCTCCGCTCATAACATGGGAATTCTGACGACCTAGAAGCCGGGAATGTTACCAAAACGATTTCCCTATACGAGGTAAATTAGCATGATTTAATCAATTTTGAGTAGTGATTTTGACGAAAATAAGGTTAACATGATTTCTCAGAGTAAATGTAAATTCAGGACAGAACGTTGAGATCATCAACACGCATACTACCACGACAAATTCATTCGATAAAAATCTCGAATTTTGACATCATTTCAAAACAGCCATTAAGTCTTCGAGCCTAGTTAATGCCTGCATACATTATTTAACAAATAATAAACATGAAAAACTGGAAAAAACATGCCGGTTGCAGCATTATCGAGATTCTGTGTAGATGGGTTCCAAAATGTAGCGTACCTGGCATGAAGCGAAGAAAGAGAGAGCGAAGAGAATTTCTGACCAGGCCAGGGAATCGCGCTCAGCCCATGAGGTGGGCGATGCGGTGATTGGCGGAATCGGGCCAAATGAATGATTGAATCTACTGATTCTGCATAAGGGAGGGAGAGACCCTGGCCTGGCAATTTATCCCGCATCAATGTCAGGGCCTCCAAATAAGATAAACCTATAATAGACTAGTACATAAAATTAGTACCCGTGAGGCTTTGATGCCATTTCATCCCGCTACAAGGTATTCAGTACGGAAACTGGTTGGGGCATATGAGGAGGTGATGAGCATTAAGTATCGATCTCACTCATTCAGGTGAAAATGATCCTGTGGGCATGTTGTTTATATTCTAAAGGTTCGTAAATAGTGTAGTGTGCGAAGTAATGTGTGTGGTCAAAATGTGTAACCATAACTTAAAGGTTTTGCCCCAACGATTACACAGATATTCCATGTTTTCGGAGGGGGGGAAGGGTCCTCACCACCATTACGTTAATTCCAAAATTTGATTTAAATCCGAATCAAATTAATGTGAGCGGTTAGAATTGTGGGGATTACAAAACACATAGAGAGTAGTACGGTACACTAATATTTTCCGGGACTGTAAACCAAATAAACATTAGCTTGTAGCAGCCAAATGGGAAAGAAATCAAGTCAAAAATTGTGCAGGATGCAAGATGAGATGAGAAAAAATACAAGGGTAATATCAAAATCACAGGATCGATGGTGGGAAAAGGTGGAGTCGAGGTTGAAGATCGGGGCTTGGTTTTTTTGTTGTTTTTTGTCCCTTGTTTTATTAGTAGCCTCTATTTTGTGATTAAATATATTATTTTCGTTCTCTATTTTACTTGGGAAGTTACTGTTTATTATGGAGAGAATTTATTTGCAATTTCCCTAGGCTATATTGAGAATGGATTCCCAGGTGCGTTTAGCTTAGAGATCATGGTAGATGAGCTAAGGATATAAAGACTGGTATATTCCAGTTATTGTGCAAGTTTGCAAGATTGCCAAAATAGGAGTTTCCCTATTAGAGGTCATAATGTAAGAATACCAATGCATATGATGTCATTTTTTGTGAGATCCATTGGACAGTGTTAGGCTGTTGTTCTGCATGATGAGTTGTCAAGTTATATTATAGTTATTATTAGATCTTAGGGAAACCAAACTACAGAAAACATAATACAGAGGATTTTTATAGAGAACTCTGCCAGTAGTTTTTTAACTTTTGCCACAGTCAAGCCAAAAGAGGCTTTTTATTATTGAATTGTAATCGTGTTTTGGACATTTCAAATCTTGAACCAATCGATTGATTGAAATTGATATTAAATCAGCGTTTTGAATAGATCATTTGTGCACCAAGCTCGTTTGTTGGGTTTTTTTTTTAAGGTATTTCTGACCTGGCGTCCACGTGATGTCGTAACACCCTTTAGGGACTTATACTCTTACCCCATTGATCAAATGAACGGATACTCGGTCAGAAAGAATCACTAGCACAAGGATTGTATAAGATTGTACAAAGATTGACCTCTGATGAAACCATGTGAACTTTGACGCGTAATGAATTGATGCAGCGGCATTTCCTTGATTTGCTTTAGCCTTAATCTTTGAGGCTCAATTTGAGTTTTTTCTAATAAAATACCATTTTTTCCTTTATGGGAGCACTTTCTTTGACTTTTTTCGCGTACTGTTATATGGCCTCCCTTTGTCTGATTAAACTCTCAAAACGTATTATTTCTCAAGTGTATTTGAGGAAAGAGTTCTCACGGGAAAAGCACTTGTTTACTATAAAAGAGAGAAAAGGGGAAACCCCTGTTGTTTTGCTAAGTGCACTGTTTAGATTGCACATAGGGGAAGTGGGGAATCCCCGGATGGCTATGCTAACTTGAAAACTTGTTTATGTTTTGAGATCAAACATTGCAGAACCTAGGGATTCCCCCACAAAGTATATTATGAAGTGATGTACATTAGTGGTGATGAATTCCAATGCGTCAGACTAGTTGTAAGGTTATGGTTCTGCATGAGAATGATGTTAATGATTATGTTAGAAAGGGGTATCTATAGTGAGTAGGTTTTAAATGCTATCACTGGAAGGACTCTCTGCCAGCAGCTGAAATCAGGAAGATTTGAATTAGAGCTCTGCGCTATACAGCTAGAAGATAGATAGTTTTATCTGCATTAAGGAGCAGACTCAAATACCTCTTGCCAGGATATATAATTCAATGTGAGCAGCGTGCTGTTGTAATTATTCTACTGCATCTTTGAAGCCGAAGGTGCTTGCGGAATCAAAATAGGATTCCCAATGGACCGATAGAAATCGTGGGATTATCTTGGACTGAATACTGTGGATTTTATTATCGAGAGGGACTTCAATTAACCTTGTCGTCTGAAATGCTGAGACAAGATAACCTTCAGACGAGAAATAGATTCCCTTGGAATATAATCCCTGAGGAGTTTTGTATGAGCTTGTGCGCTGTCATTTTGGAAAAGTCTTCCTGTAGGAAATATCATAGTTGAACTGCAACGTCTTGTGGACAGTAGTGGACATTCTTGAGGACAATAAGATCGTTATTATTAATTGTGTAATTGTTTGTGATTTGATTTAGGTACTTTGTTTTGGACATACCAAATTCTTGAACCCAAACAGTAAGATCATTAAAAATCTGTTCTATATAAAACAATTCAGATAGAACTTGGGCACAAGGCTCATTTATTGTGTTTGAAAGGTAGTTCTGACCGTATGCGTCCACGAGACGTCATTAAACAGTACCCTTTCGTTTTTTGACCCGCCCTTTTTTCTCCTATATTTCTTTTTAGATTCCTTGCACCCTTAAAACGTTTCAACCCCTTTTTCGTGGTGACGCCGTTTGTTCTATATCCCTAGCCCAGTTTCAGTGCTGTTTCCGTTTTTTCAAAGTTTTCCTTTTTTACTCTTTTGGACGCCATTTTTATTAATCACCTTCTTTGCGTAAGTTTTACCTTAAACTATGTTTAAACCCCTTTTTTAAGTTTTGACGCCTCTGATTTTTTATTGCTTTCTCGTGTACAATATTACTTGTTCGTTTTTTGGCGCCACCTTTCCGTTCTCATACGTTTTTCTTTTTTTCTCCCATTTTGCTGCACTTTTTTATTTGTCTTAATTACTTTCTTTCCAATTTATTTCACCAACCCCTTCGTTTCTCGATTTTGAACAATGCTCCTCCACATTGCCCAGCAGGTTGGACCAAGATTTTGATTTAAGAACCCTTCAAACCATTGAAAAAACATCTTCAAATCCTCTTACAAAAACCTAACGGCATCATCATTATAAAAAATCATTTTTGTGTCGCGGCTTAAGACAGGAAGACACATAGGGATCATTTTTGTGTCGCCAAATACGGCCACAGTAATTTGAACACGCAATTAGTAGAGCTAAAGATTTACTTATTTGTAAATGAGGATAAGTATTTTGTGCTTACGTCATGAAAAAAAATTACTCGCAGTCTAATCGGAGAGGTGATAACACCTCAAATCTTTTCCATAATATTATATAAACAATGGTGGTGCACTCTCAGATGAAAAGGAATTCGGAAGTGCTTTCTCCACTGCATAAAAGGGCCGATAGTTGAAATATCTTAGCAACATTGTTGCTGAAGTCTAGTGTAACCACTGGTCACGCATATTGGAGAAATGAGATTGAGGTGACATTTTTTTAGTCATTTCAAGAAAAGGTGACAGTTTTATTGCGGGAACAGCCGGTTATATGATTTTAATATTTATTTGGGCAAAATTTACACTTGTTTCCCCCCCCCCGATGGGGGCAAAGGCCAAAACTACAGCATAGATGAACATGTCCATAGTCACACTGAGATCTCCGAACCCAATCGGATGCCATGCACTGACAGCCATAGTGGGACATTACCGCTGGGATTCACCCAATTCGCAGACAACGCGCGGATTTGTTGATGTGTACTCAAGAGTGGCACAATGTACAAGAGAATTTGAAAGTCTAACCATCACTGGGCCCGTTGATTTGTTTGTCCATGACACTCGAATTGCCATCAGTTGTTTGTCGTCTTCCTACATTTTCTTCCCATGAAACCTTCATTTGTAGTAGGAGACACGTTCGGTAAGAATCCCTCTTAATTGTTATCATTTTATGTAGTATTAGGTAAAATATATTAAAGAAATAAGTAGCATCTGTTATGGTGAGGTGACAAGTGCCGCCCGATACTAGTCCCAACAGGGATCTTTTAGAGTAAACACATCGCCAGTACACTGGAGTGTACACGGAAAAATTGAAATTTATCAGAAGATTCCCCCACAAAGTTATATTATAATGACGTGTGTATTCGGGTGAATTGATTCCAATTGGTCACTGTAAGTGCAAGGGTTATGTTAATGCATGAGAATGATGTAATATGATTATTGTTCGAAAGGGGTATCTATCTGTGAGTAGTTAAATGCTATCCCACTGGAAGTACTCTCGGCCCAGCAGTGGAATCAGGAAGCTGAATTAGAGCTCTGGACTATCAGTATAATTAGAGCTAGTTGTACTCTGCATTAAGGAGCGGACATTCAAGTACCTAGTGCCAGCTATATAATTCCATGTGAGCAGAGTGCTGTAATTATTCTACTGGCATCTTGAAGCCCGAAAGTGCTGGGAATCAAAATAGGATTCCAATTGTGGACAGATAGAAATCGGGGTGATTATCTTTGGACGATATACTGTGATGCTTTATTATCGTCGAGGACTAATTTACAACCTTGTCCGTCTTGTAACTGCTTGACAATTACCTTCGGACTGAGAAGGATTCCCTTGGAATATAATCGGGAATATAATGACCTGATAGTTTTGTATGAACTTGTGCGCTGTCATTTGGAAGTCCTTCGCTGTGAGGACCTATCCTCGTTGGAACTGCCACTCTTTTTTCTTGGGACATTAGTGGACTTCTTGATGACCTAGTATCAGTTAAACTTGGTGTTTAATTGTGTGATTTTGAATTTCTTACTTTTTTTTGGCTACCAAATTCTTGAACCAAATCAAGTTAAGATCCTTCAAATCTGTTCTAATTATATAAAATTCAGATCAACTTGTGCACAAGGCTCATTTTTGTGTTGAAAGTATTCTGACCTTAGAGGCGTCCACAGAGACTCATAACAGTACCTTTTCCGTTTTGACGCCCTTTTTTCTCTATATTTTCTTTTAGAGATTTCCCTTTAGCATTTGCACCCCCCCCCTAAACTGTTTTCCAACCCCTTTTGTCTGGTTGACGAGAGGCGTTTATTTGTTTCTATATCCCCTAGCCAGTTTCAGTTGCTGTTTTCTCGTTATTTTCACGTTTTCCTTTTTCTCTTTTTGTGATTTGGACGCCCCTTTTAGTACTCACTATTCTTTGCCGTCCTTTCCTTAACACTATTTTCAACCCCACCTTTTTTTTTATTTGTTGACGCTCTTATGTGTCTTTTTCTCTTCTCTTTCCATCTTCCTTTGTTCGTTTTTTGCGCCCCTTTCCTTCTCCTCCGTTTTCTTCTTTCCCATTTTTGCTGCAATCCCATTTTGTTGCTGCAAAAACCATTTCATATTTGTCCTTAATTCATTTTCTTTTTCTTTCCTCCAAATTTATTTCACCACCCTCGTTTCTCTCTTATTTACAATGCTCTCCACATTTCCCATCGGTTTGGAGCCAATATTTCTGATTAAGCACAACCCTTCAAACCATTGAAAAACACTTCACTCTTAACCAAAACTGAACGCCATCCTCATTTATCACACTCCCTTTTCATTTTTGGTGTCGCCTGCCTTAAGACAAGGAAGACACATAGGGGACATCATTTTTGGTTGTCGCCAATACGGCCAAAGTTATTTGAACACGCAATTAGAAGCTCAAGATTTACTTATCTTGTAAATGAGGATAATATTTGTTGTGTTACTCCATGAAAAAAAATACTCGCAGTCTACTCGGAGAGGTGAAACACCTCAACTCTTTCAATCTATTATATAAAATGTGGGGCCTCTCAGATGAAAAGGATCTGAATTGCTTTTCTTCACCGCCTACCGGCGCCGATAGTTTGAAAATCTTTAGCACCATTGTTTGCTGAGTCTAGTTGTAACCATTGGTCACGCATATGGGGGATATGATATGGAGGTGCATTTTTTATATTTCATTTTCAAGAAAATGTGCCAGTTTTGATTTGGCGGGAAACAGAGGTTATATATTTTTTTATTTATTATGAATGTACACATTGTTTCCCCCCCCCCCCGCTGGGGGCAAACTACAGCCTAAGATTCACATGGTCCCATAGTCTATACACTGAGCATCTCGTACACCCAATCGGAATTTGCACATCAGCTGACAGCCATAAGCTGGGACATCCCGCTTGAATTCACCCAATTGTGAAGATTAAGCGCGGATTTTGAATTGTGTGTACTCAGCGTGGCACAAATACAAGAGAATTTTGAATCTACCATCACTTGGCCCGTTGGATTTGTTTGTCCCATACACTCGAATGGCCATCAGTGTTGTCGTCTTCTCTAAAACCATTTTCTTCACCATTGAACCCTTCATTGGTAGTAGGAGACCACTTTCGGTAGAATCACCTCTTAATGTTTTATCATTTTATGTAGTATTTTAGTAAATATATTAAAGAATAGTAGCCTCTGTTATGTGCCTGTTGGCGCGACAAGTGCAGCCCGAACTAGTCCCAACAATGACTCTTCTATTAGAGTCAACCACTCCTGGCTCTGCTGCATTAAACTGAGTGTACACAAATTGATTTCTCATGAGATTTAAAACCCACAAAATGTACTTCAGTCTGCTACAATTACCCTTGACATGTGTCCCTTACAATTGTAGAACATGATATTGTGATATTATGCAGGCTTTTATATATTTTCATAGAAAATTATGTCGAAAAACTTTGCTCCCTCCACACTCAATTGGAACTTCAGTGACATCGAACCTTCTATGCCGTGGGTGGTACCCCTTAGACCAAGTATATGGGTCCTATTGGACACCCTCTACGCAAACGCGCACTTTATTTTCCGTTAACGGTGCAAGTTAGGAGGTCACAGCCAACATATGCGTTTATTTTCTTGTACACGAGAAGACAATAAATCGCTGTTACCTCCAAAAGCTAGTCGAAAACGCTCTAGAAATGTCCTGATTTGAGATCCAAATACCTGAATTCTTATAAAATCAGTATTATTGTTTGTCGGATGTCAACTACACATCTAAGTTGATCTAAAATGACGTGAAGTGTTTTGGGGTTACAAATAAACGAATTAAAAGCGACGAAATTGAAGTTTGAAAAATCGTTGTGTCTCTGAAGGTCTAGAAAATCCCACAAATTTTAAAGCCATCCCAAATCATTAATTGAATTGGTGATGGCTACAAACAAAGTCGTGTACGTGTTACTCTCGATCTCTTTGAGAAGCGAAGACACGGAAAATTACAAACCTTACATATAGGCCTCCTGGCATCAAGGAATTGAATTCGCATAGCTATAAACGTGGCCTAGCTTCATCGTTTGAACCGCAGACGTTGCAGGGAAATGGGGGCAATAGCAGGTCGTTTGCCTCGTGATTTGTGAAACCATGTCAAATTACCCTGTCCAACAATTTTTTAGTGTGAACAATAGTCCTTGGGTGAACTGCCGACGAACGACGGTACATCGTTGTTTATCCGTTAGTCCTCGGTCCATTTTATCTGAAGCGAAAATTATATCCATCATCTGCGTGATAACGCGTTTGACGGATGGTGGTCTGAAAAACGGGGACCCCCAAAAGGATCCCAAATAGTACTTAGGGAGGGTCATTATTTACGCCGGGGGGATGGGAGGATTTGGAGGGGGGAACCAAAATTTTTTGTAAGAGAGAGGGGAACTTGAAATTTTTTTCAATCAACGCGAGAGGGGGTAACATGAAACTTTTACAATGGTAAAATCACATGAACCAAGGGGGGAAAAGTGCAATTTTTGAACGGAAGCGAGGGGGGGGGGTGGACGCGAAAAATTTTTGCCGAAAAGTTGAAATCCTCCATTCCCCCCCCACCGCCCGCCATAATAATGACCAGATCCCTCCTTGGAACGTTCGATATTGTGGTGTCCATAACCGTGTTTTCAGTCCCCGTGTAAGTAGATTATGTTAAGTCCGCGTTTTATTGATCTGTAAAACTGTTTTCGGGTCCCCCCTTTACAGCCAATCCGTGACTCACACAGCCTATTGAGATTTGACGGCCAAACGTATGACATAGACTCCATGTGTAAAATTATTTCTCGCGCCGGTCGACCGCACTTCTTGTATCGATTAGCCAGACTATATATCAAGGGTTGGTATCCAACAGCCATCCCCATCAACTTCAGCCAGACCCCGGGCAAACATGATGGGGATGACCGTGCATTGATTATGTGTCGTCTGTCTGTTCATCTCTGGCCTGTTCAGCCTCTTTTTCTCACAAATTGGACTCCAGGCCAAGACCCCCTACTCGCCATTAACAGATGGGGTGTTTATGTGAGTGGTCATTATTTGACCCGGGGGGGGGGGGGGGGGGAATGGAAGGATTTGAGGGGGGAACCCGAAAAATTTTTGTTAGAGAGAGGGGGAACCCGCGTTTTAATTTTCATCAACGCGAGAGGGGGGGACATGGAACTTTTAAATGGGAAAATCAGCATGATCAAGGTGGAACTTGAAATTTTATGAACGGAAGCGAGGGGGGAACGCGAAAATTTTTGCGAAAAAAGTTGAAATCCGCCAGCCCCCCTGGCATAATAATGACCAGCTCCCTTATCGATCAGTAAGTGATTAGTCCGGATTACATTTTCTGTTTAGCCCTTGTATTACATTTCGTAGTCGGTTAGGGAAGATAAGACAAGATGATCCAATAAATTTTCTATCAATTGAACAGGGATTCCTCTCATTTTTACACCTAAACGGATCAGTTTTAAATGTGATCCCTCACTTGCTCTGACCGGACAATATTAGCTATATAATCCAATGGAAAGCGTTATGTTATCGCGATTTATGATAACGTGTCATATCTATGCTACTCTCACGATTTTGTTCCCAGAGCCAAATGAAAATCGTCTTTCGAGCAACACCACTTCAGCGAAGTCAATATTATAACTTGGGCGCTGTTAGGTGGTGACGTCACCGATTATTGTGTAATGGTCTATGCAAGTAAACAATCCCATCAATTGTATCGCTCAGCTTTCTGCGCTTTCGAAACTTACCATTGTTTCTTCCGAAATTCTTACCATTGTTTTCCTCTAAAATTTGCTCAAACTAAATCAGAATTATGAGCATACAAATACAGATAACTATCTTTTCGTATACTGAGATTAGGCTAGATGTCCACTTTTGTCCAGGGTCGTCATTCGCTCCACAAATAAGGGCTGTCGTCCTGTTCATCAGCCCCATATTTTGGAAGAGGGCTCTAGCCTGCCCATGGACTTTGTGGGGGCGATGTCTATTTTTGTCGATAATATTGTTCCTGTCACCTTTGGCCTGTGTGGGTGTTTACCATTTGGGGGATACAACAGTGATAATTTTTTGCCCTCCATCCTTGGTGTAGGCATCAAGTTTTTGTGTTTTCCTGTGTATTTTTTAATCTGAAGGTTGATTTGGGTTTTTCTTGTCCCCACCTTCATTTCACGTTCATTGATTGCCCGGTGGGTTTCCTTTTGTGTAGCTGGTTGTGTGACGAGGGACTCGGAATTGACCTTTTTTAATCATTCTGGATTTCTGGAATCGTAGCTGCCAAATGGTTTTACTCCAAACAAAAAAATGGTGGTTTCTATGACACAGCAGTTTATCTATATGGGGCATCCACTTTGGACTCTGGCGAGCGATACCTGCAGTTTGAACTGTTTTTTTGAACTGAAGGTCTAGCATTTTGTGTGGTTTTCACTGATTATTTATATCTATGTGTTGTCTTTTTGTGGGTCTTTGTGTGGTGTCATTGGTGTGTTGGGGTTATTGTCTTCATTTTTTGTGTTTGTTGTTTGTTTTGTTCTTGTTTGTCTCTCATGTCATGGCTGCGCTACTTCTGCTCCAATTTTGTTATTGAATTGTAATGTACTCGTGTTAAGCAATTACACCTATACAACATGACGATCTACCATCTACCCAGGGAGCTACATTAATAAATAATACAAAATTTAGGTTACCCATGATCTTTTTAATTAACTGCTAATTTTGTTGTCATGTTGTGGCAGTTTTTTCTGGCTTGTCATCCTGTAGGTCTTCCCATATCCGCCACAAATATTCTCATGTGCTTCAAGTGAACGATGTGTGAAGGCCTTATATTTGACCACATTAAAGAAGTGTTATGCTCCCTTAATTTTTTATGGCTCTTAAGTTCTCTTCGTTTAATTGCAGAGGGCTTCAAGATAATTTCAAGCGTAAGACTGTTTTAAGTTATTGTCATAAGAAAAAGGACGACATTGTTTTTTTTGCAAGAACGCACTCATTCAACAATGACGAGAATTTGTGGTCTTCTCAGTGGGTGAGCATGGCAGGTTTTTGGTATCCATTCATCAAATAGCAAGGTGTGGCTAGTTTGATTAAATCAAAACCCATCAATTTCTATTAAATTCTATTGAGAAGGAGCCTGTAGAGAGTATATTATTTTTAAGATGCTGTGATTGATGTCTTTCCTCTAACTTTATTTATATGTATGCCCCTAATAATATGATCCTGATTTCTTTTTTGATGTTTTTTTTCCAGATTAGATCATTTTGATTCTTCACAATTATTTATAGCTGGTGATTTAAATGTTTGCCCTGGGGCCCTCCAACCTAGTCAGGTTCAACGTCCTTGCACACAAATAAAAACTCTGCAAAGCATTGGAGCGCTGATTGATGAATTTAATCTTATCGACTTGTGGCGGACAGCGAATCCAACGTTCGGTTTTCACTAGACATCAGAAAAATCCGCCTGCCCTTTCTCTTTCGTCTTGATTACATATCCTAATTTCCAGTGACTTGCTGATAATGTCCATGACTCTAATATTACTAATGGTGTTAAATCACCAGCTCTTTTGTTAGATTAAACAAACACTAATAATCCACTGAGGTAGGGGAATACGGGAAACTACATTCCAATTTTCTTCGGAATGATGCAGATTTTTTGTTAATGTATCAAGGGCAAGATCATGAATTTAAAGAGATTCATAAGCAACTCGCATGTACTCCCAGGTGGTATGGGACGACCTTTCAGTGTACACTTTCAGGGCACTGCATTCAATATTGTAGTCGCAAAACAAAAAGAGGAAAGAATGAAACCAAGGAATGAGCTTCACGCAAATATTTGCGCAGAATAAAAGATATTTCTGAATTTAGGAACCTCATATAAGGATAAACTCCTCTCTGCTTTGCTCAATTTTTTGCATATTTGGAAGACAAATTTAATTCAATTCTTGATCAGGAAACTGCTGGTTTGGTTGTAAGGTCTCGAATGAAATGGGGGCTGAATTTTGGGTGAGCGTAGGTTCAAATATATTTTTGTAACCTTTGAAACCGTTGCTTTTGAGAAGAAAAATATTCGTTTACTCAAAAGGGGGTGATGTTCTTTGTGTCGAATCAAATAATATCAATGGATGATCTGTATAATTTTTATAGCTCTTTGTATTCATCTCAGATGAATCCAGATTGGAGAAAGAGCTGCTTTATTCTAAAGCTATGAACATCCCTAAACTATCCTGATGATGGTAAAGCTAAACCTGATAACCCTATTACAAAGCCGAGCTTGCTTGAAAATCAATTAATTTTAACAAAATTGCCAGGTACTGGATGGGCTTCCAGTTGAATTATATGTCGTTTTCCTTTTGTTCTTTCATGATAGTTTCTGATATGCTTTGAGTTCATATCATTAACTCTTTTGAACAAGGTCATATTCCACGTTCCCAGAGAAGTACTGTAGTTACTTTGCTCCCTAAGAAGTACAAGGACCATACTTGATTAAAATCAAGCCTATTTTCTCTTCTTACCACATACTACAAGATTATTGCCACGGCTATGGCATCTCCGTTTGAAATTTTATTTAAACAATATTATCATGAGAATCAAACAGGGTTAATAAGGAAAAAGATTGGGATAATATTCGTATACAAGTACAAGTATTGATCTGACTGAGTTTTGTGATTCTAATGATTCCCCAGGTTCCATTGTTTTATTGGATATTGAAGGCATTTACAGTGTCGAGCACAGTTTTTTATTTGAACGTTTTAAGGCTTTTCAATTTTTGGGATTACTTATCAATGTAAGGCCTTTTTATTGCAACAGGAATAGTTTGTAATTAATAATGATTTCTTTCAAATCAATTCTATGGCTCGCGGTATTTGTCAAGGTTGCCCAATTTCACCACCGCTTTTGTTTTTAATGCACAATTGAGGTGTTAGCGATCATGATTCGTCAGAATCAACAGATTCATGGTATTAAAATTGGAAGAAATATTGAGAAGAAAGTTAGTCTTCTTGCGAGAGCCACATGTTTTCTACAAGGTGACATGGAGTCTTTTCACGTGTTAAATTCTCTAATTAATATGTCCAAGTCTGCGGCGATTCAGTATTTGGAGTATGAAAGGAAGTAATTTTAAACCGTTTGAATTTGAAATTTTTTATTTCTTTTATTTTAGAAGAAATTCTTTTTTGGGTTTTTTAATTGTTTTCATTGAAAACTAAAGCTCTTTTTGAGCTTAATTTCACCCCCAAACTTAATCAAATTCAGCAAACTTTAAATTGCTGGCGTTCTCGAAACCTGTCCTTAATTAAGGTAAAATCACCGTATTAAAAGGCTCCTAGTGCCCCTGCTTCTCTATTGGTTTTCAGTCCTTTGTATCTTATTCAAAATGTATCAAGAAATTGAATAGCATGTTTTTTCAAATTTCTTTGGAAAGGGAAGGAATTTCCCTTTGCATGCTACATGGAAGGAGGATCTACGTATGTGTTGATATTCTTCTTGTCTGTTTTGTTTCTCAGGTCACAGAAATTGTTCTGGGCCAAGCACTTGCTTGACCCTGATTCATGTTTTCTGCCTTGGAAGGCTATTGGGTTAAATGTCCTTTCAAAGTTTCAACCGCATATCACTTCTTTGGAACGTTTTGTGCGCTCCAACTTGGTTTCTCAAATTGTTTGAAAAACTCCCAGCTTGCTGAGGACCATACAAATTTGGTATTTATATAGACAAAAAGGCGAAGTTTGGATTGGGAATTATTTTTCTTCAGGATCCTATCTGGTTTAATAAGAATATTAGACTTAAAAACAATTCTTTAGATTATGCGATTGAATTGATCTGGCATACGTATCTCTATGATTTGTATAGAGGTTATAACTTTGTCAAAACTTTTGACTGATTTAGTGATTGGTATGATTCTCTATTAACGATAGGGCGCAAATAATATTCTCTCATGAAGGTAATTCATATGATTGGTTTATAATCCTAGCAAATTGTTGAGAATACTTTTGAAAAGATTGTTATAGTTTTTTTGCTAAGAGCCTAAAGGATCTAGCATTCTTTATAGTGATATTAAAGGTTCCGATAGCCATGGACGCTGAAATGTATTGTTGGTACGAAAAATTGGATGTTGGAGGGGATATTGATTGGTCACTCACTCCAATGATTGTAACTTCAGGCACCATGACAACACAGCTGAGACTTTTTATTTCAAAATTTTTTCATAGGCTATTTGCACAACAAATTCCTTCATAAGAGTGGTAGGTAGTTTCTTCAAATTGTTTTTCTGTAATCATTCAGTTGAATCCCTTTTCATTTATTTTGTGAGTGTTACATTATCCGGTCCATTGTGGGATAATCCTGTATTACTTTATTTACAGTAAATTGGTGAAAAGGCTTTGCATTTTCCCAATTCAAAACTGTTTGGGATTGTTGAAGAACCTACTCCTACATCATGCCACCTTATTATTACCTCTTTTCTATCTAAATTTTTATATCACATCTGTAAGTTTCAAAAAATGAATTCCAGCTTTCAGGCTTTCCTTACTTAATTTGGTTAAAATGAAAGTTAAAACGGAGAAAAATTGCACAAAAGGAATGAGAACGGACAACAGTTTAATAAATTTTCTTTCATGTGAATGATTAATGCATTTATTCTTAATTTTTTTCTTGTACTTTTGTTTTTTTTGGGTAAGGCAATAATTTTGTAAGCTTGGTACAGCAGTCGTGGCATGTGCTGTGTTGTTTTTGTTGTATGTGCCCTGTGCGTGTTCTTTTGTTCGCTGTGTTGGGTGTGTATTTTGTTTGTTTTGTCCTTTGTTTTTCGCCGCATTTTGTAAAAGGTGGGCCACCCGGAATATGATTTTGAATTTTTGTGCTGGCACTCTCTGTTCCTCACATAATTCTGGCTGGCCCTTTTCCTTAATTTTGCCTCACTGTGATTCTTGACACTTTTTTTTTTTTGCTTATAAAATCACTGAGTTTTGTTCGGGGGAAAAAAAAAAGATTAGGCGATAATTTGATGGCCTCATCCACAGAGAAAGGCGTCAGCGTCGGCATTTTATATACCATAACTGAAGTCTTGCTTCACATACGCTTGCATTTGTTTATGTTAAATTAATTACCGCCATGTTATGCTCTATGAGCCAAGATTTTACCGAAAACCCAATAGCACGCCAACAGTGATGGGTGTGGTTTACAAAAGGTTCAATAACAATAATGGGTGCTGTTTCCCGGTCTGATAAAGATAGATGTTTCCGTTACTCCCTCTGATAGCGTATACCTCGTGAATTCCATCGGGTAGCAAGCATTGTAACGTAAATCATGGAAGAGCCGTGTCTTTATACGCACGCGGTAGGTTTTGACCAGAGCTTTGGCCCATCACCAATGCTCCCGGGGCAGGTTCCCTCACTAACCTCAAAGGGCAAGCTATTTATTTTTCAGCCTCCAGGAGCATGAGTGGTTGGTCAAAATCTTTGTCCCACACTTTCGTGTAAACTCAGCGGCCTCTGAGCTCGGCTCGCTACTCCGATTTAATCTAAGCGATGAGAATCCAGCGATTTTTTTCACATTCTTGCATCACTTATGAAGCCGGGGATTATAATTACCAATCTTCAGAGATCAAGGACCTAGTCACCAACATTTATCGCTATATCTCATTGGTGGCGAAATCAAACAGGAGAAGAGGAGCGATTTGGTGTTCCTTTACAATTTGAAGCTATTGAAGTTGCATTGCGCACCAAGACTTGTGCAATCGCCTACGTCAACACTAATTTTTGCCAGGTCAGAGAAGGAAAGCTTATCGTATTGTTTTGGGCAAATCGTACGCAATATAGGTTAGTTTTTTGGCTTATAGCGGCGATATTATACGATTATTTTTTTTGGAAAAGAGTATTTTTTGGTTGGCATCCTGAAGTCATAGCTTTCATTGGTAATCGGTCCCTATAGCTTAATATATGCCGTCCCGAGCAATGTGGCTCACCTTTAATTGGATTACCAATTTCTCTGTTTACCCTCCCCCTTGCTTTGTATTATAAAGATAGAGAAAGAGAGAAAAGATGAGAGCCATTCAATTTTTGTAATCCGATTAAGATATTACTCTCGTTCTGCTGCAGCTCATTAGTCGGACTATTTCGAGTGATCCTTTGAAGTGATCCTAGGCCATCGCACGGAGAACATTGTGGAACGTGGGTACACAGTGAGGGAACCAGAAAGTATTCAAACCATCTTCTTATATCGTAAACCCAAACACATTGGTTTCTTCAAATATGGTACTTGTCAGAGACAATGTCTGGCTGCTTCACTGAATTCTGGCAAGGTTCCTCGTCCTGTGCATGTTGCTCCAACAGTGGGGCGACCAGAGTTGGTCCATGTCTGTGGCTGTTCACACCACAATACCTGTAATGTCCTGACCTGCTTCCAGTAAGCCCCACTCCTGCACGGTAACCTTAGATCGGTACCCATAGTTTCATATTGAAACGAAACCGAGCTGTACCAGTCTCACTGTAGGAAGTGAATAATCACATAAAAAACGTTAAGTTGTTCGATCAAAAACCCATAATTGTGTATGTGTGTAGTCATTTAAAATCACTAAACTGGTAGCATAGCGGCAGTTTTTACCCGGTTTTCAAACCAAGTTCATACCTTTCTTCTTTCTTCACACCCTGGCCTATTTGTAAAGCTCAACCATCAACTATTAAGGGGCATTTCGTGAATAACACATTGGCTTAGAACATCAAAACGCACCAGTATAATCACTGAACTTTAGTATTAACATTTTCGCGTGCATATCTATGAAACAAACCATGAGGTGCTAGGTCACGAAATACACCTTTACTTCGAAGTTATCATTTGCTTCTTAAGTTACATTACCAACCCCGTCAGACTTAACCATGTTCAACAATCATCTTCTATGGGAAATTAAAGGCATTCGAAGAACTTTCGATAGCTAGTACAATTACAAAAAGGTGCCTATCCTATAGGCTCTCTACACCTTGGATGATGCTATAGCCCACTCACAGTCATTGTCGGACATGACATTTTCCCAGGTAAGGAAACTGGTTCCCGTGGGCCTTTCGTGTTTAATTTCTAATTGTTATTGGATTCCAATATACATTACCCCACTTAAATTAATCAAAAAATCGATGTGCCAATTTTTCTGAGCATTTATAATTATTAAGTTATGCAAATTAGATGAGTCATTAAAAAAATCGGTATAAATCTCAAGTACCATGAAGGTTTCACTGAAAAGGTCGAATATATTCCTTTGACCATTACAACTCTATCTCTGGCGTTTCCACCTTGATAGCATCTTCTTCAAATTGAAGATGGCTGCCACAACGGCGCATTTGAAGATAAAACCTTAAAATTATCAAAATTAATGTTATGTAGATTAGGTTAACCATCCAAAATATGTATATTAAAGAGTGTAAGATTATCCTCGACCATTAGAAATTCGTGTCTGTCGTGTTTTGCGTTTTGATAACAATGGAGAACTCCCAGATGGGCAGGACCAATACGTCTGCCGTTTCAGACTTTTCAAAGCTACATTACCATAATGTCTGTATTATATTTCGTTATTGTAAATCAATCCAGATATTGTTGTAAAGGTATAAATTGGGGGGATGAGACAAGTTTTTTTATCACAATATTTATAATTAAATATTACTTTTTTGTTAATCAGTCCTTAAATGTTCAGATGTTGTCCAAGTGAAAACATGTACATGGCAATTGGGTAGGTTTACAGAACTTAAACGAAGGAAAATTGCCATAATTAATTTTTCATTATGAGTGGGCATGTAACATACCAAAATATAATATACATGAGTTTCTAATTGTCAAGGTTATTGTTTTCATAATATTAAAATTCTTACTTTAAGAGTGATTTTTTTCTGGATAATATAACAAATATATCCAGATGGTAATTGTACATTTTTAACCAAATTTGAAGACGTCCATATTGGCTGCCATCAGTTGGAATTAAGGCAAGATGATATTAAATATATGCCTGGCAATAGTTTACGATGCCTTTAAAAATAAATCATGGTTTCTTCCCACAATTTTTCTATCTAGTCAACGTGTGTATTTATTTCACAAATTTTGCCATTTTGAATGTGGAACTTTTAGAGACATTTTAGTACCCATCCTGGATCTGAATCAATATATGCTTGATAAAAGTTTCTGATGACTCGTGAAAATATATGTATGTTTTTTCCTCATATTTAATGATTATTTTGCCCAATATGCCGCATTTTTAATATTTTCATTTTTGGACGAGCCATCTTGAGTAATTGGCTGGAATGCTGCATATTTTCATTGTTTTTTAACATTTTGGACTGCGTTATAGAAGGATAAAGGAAGCTATAAACGGTCTGATTTGATTGTGTAGTGGTGTATTTTAATTTGAATATGACGTCATACTTGATTTGCATGTAACAATGGTGAAACACCACTTCGAAAAAATTGCACCAAGTTCAAATCCTACCCGCCTCTCTTTTTTTTTATATCCCACATCCGGCTATCCTCGCTTCCCCTAATCCTTGTTGCAACCACCAATGGTAAGGTAGCAAGCGTGATCCCCCTCCTAGCCTAAATCGATGCGCTACCCCCCTGTCCCACATCCGCCCAGTTTTTCGCCTTCCCCATCTTATCCGACGACAGCCCCAATCTTCGCGAGGGAAATATGCATGTGCAACTCGCATCACTCTACTGGTTGCACTTTTTTCTAAGGACTATGCGTTAAATCTCAGAAAGTGGGTAAGAGAGAGAGAATCAACATTCCAAGTAGGACACGTGAGACTATTTACATTATTGTCGTGAACATGATTATTTGACTTTTTCTTCATTTACTTTCCCAACTACGCTGCTGGCTCAAACTGGACACGGATGGTGTCTCAAGGTCAATTAAGTATTAACCTGGCCAATCAAAACCTACTTGGAAATGTTTTTTAACCCAAAGTTTGTTTCTGTACCCAACTAAAACAATTTGACTCTATTCATGGGAATATTTTTGGAGGTCAATCGGGCATTCGCCCCCTATCGGCCGTTTCGGTAACCAAATCGGGAATTTTACAATCGGCCTCGGCCCATTCCTAACACTGTTTTTTACTCAATGGTCATTTTTTGGTACAATCGGCTGAATTCGGGACCTAGTCTGGACTTCCAACCTCCAATCGGGCTATTAGCCCCCGTATTTTTCTTGGAGTTGTGTTTCTTGTGCATCGATTGATGGCCTTACAATTTTGTCAATGGCTTTCGGAGTCAAGTGCCTTAATATTCGGGACAGTTAAGTGACATTATTCAATTTGAGATCCTAATTCTTCTAATTATTGGATTTGGGAATTTCCTGTTTGGCCACCCGTGACGTCCTTGACCACCTAACTCATTGACGGAACAAAGCCCAAATTAAGGCTCAAGCTCGTTAACGGTTAACGTCCCTAACAAATAAACTTAACGCACCTGGGTATGCTGGTAACTTTGTGACGTTACTTGGGGGCGAAACAGATATTGCCATTGGGGTCTAGGGTAATGGTGTAAGTAGGAAATGCAGATATTTGTCTAGGGATGATGCATGGGTATGAACATTGAATAAAAATGGACTTAATGACTTACTCGGGCAAGTGGGCTAGTCCCTAGTCTAGGGCTAGGCCTTTGGCTAGGGTTCGTTAAATCTCTAAACTAACTTCATGAGAACAGTTAGGAAAAACTAGGGGTCATGGATTTATGTTTATTTCTTCTTTGTAATAAGTCCCTTTAATCGGGATCGGTAACCGGGCTAGGTCACTTGGCATGTGGTTTAAAATGACAACTTTGACTCAGGAAGTTTCAGCATGGAAGGGGAGGGCGAATTATGGGACTTGGCAATGGCAGTTGTCATTTGGTTTGGACTAGAATGATATGTAGGAGGCTAGGCTCAGGATAGTATTAAGGTAGGCCAGGGCAAAGGCTAATCGGCGGGTTAGGGCTAGCTATGCATATTTAACAGGCAGTACTGGGACTAGACCTGAAAGGGAGGGCTCGAGATTTGGGTGATTTTAATGTTTTTTAAACTTAAAAGAAAGGTTACCGTGTAATCGTGATCTGGATCCAATTCGGAGGAGACCTCGCTAGGGAGATGTGCCTCGGACAGTGTCAATAGCAATGACGCCAAATTGATTGTCTTCCCGCGCCCCTATTTTACCTTTTCGAAGTTTACGGCACACGCTCAGATTGACCAATGAGACAGCTCCAAAATACATAATTTAAATACGTCATACATGTTGAGCCCTCTACGGCGTACGCAGGTATACGCACTGTTTACAAAATGGCAAACCTTCTCAGCTCAAAAATTAATGCCCCAAAATGGCATGTTTTGGTATTTTGAGGACATTAATCAATTCGAGGGGGAGAATGTCTGAATAAGCAAAAGTTAGGGTTACTGGTGATTTGAGGCCAAAATTCATCGCCGTTTTCAGAAAATGGGGAAACTACGATGACGGACTTTGCCATCGCCAAGGTAAATATCGACGGACGAGTGCTTTTTCTTCTGCAAGTATTATGCCACATGTAGAAGTTATTTATTGCTAATGAAATTACGAAATATAATTCCTGGAGCAACGACGAAAAATATGATCAAAGAAAGGTAAGGTTTCAGGACGTTAAAAGACAAATTACGATACCAAAGAGCCAAATTCGGAACCTGGTAGCCGAAGCTTGGGTTTTTGAACATCGAATTTGACAAATGGATGAAGTAAGTTGTGCAGAATATGCATATCGTTAAGGCATAGCAATATGGTCAAAGGAATTATAGTGAGCATGCACTTGGCCATAGGATGTATAGTTTACTTTGACGAGACAGATTTCCCAGCTTTTGTTTTGACTTAAAAATAGTTGACTATCCCTCGAATTTCATTACAATATCGTTTGTACTGACAGAAACACGGTATGTCACAATCGTAAAACGGTTGACATTTTCTTTAACATTAATCAACTGTCTCTTCAATTCTCTCTACATTTCTTTCCCTGATATCAGTGACCAGTGATTACATCATACTACATTGATTCAGCATAATGGCGCTATTAATAACATATTCATAAATCTGGAAACAACTTTCTTTCAAGAGTTTGTCTCTTCGTTTCATTTTTGAATAATGATGAATCTGCGGTAAATTATTGACGCACATTAGAAGCTCAAGGCTTTATTTATTCCGTGACTAACGATAAGACTTATAAAAAAATAGCTCGGACGCGAACAGCCCGCGCATGCGGCCAATACCTACGCGAGCAAAAAACAAATCGGGTATAGTCACGTTTCTGAAGAGCGATCTTTGGTGCTGGGGGATGGGCAGGATGATGTTCAAAAGTAAGATTGTATGGTCTTCAGGGATATATTTGCCAGTTGTCCAAAAGATATCACTTTTTGTCCGACCTTCGGTCATTTTAATCTGAACAGGTAAACGGTCCTGTAAGTAAGTTTAAGCTGCCCTGTGCAAAACCTATTACAACCGACCAATCTGAATACTTTTTGGAATTAATGAAGCAGCTATTTTGAATGTTCAATTAAAAAGAGCCGGGAATCCAACCATTTGCGATAGTTGAATGAAAAGGTTGAAAATCGTGAACTGTGAAATCGGCAAGTGAAGGGAATCACAAAGCTATAATCTCTAAAAAATCAATGGAGTGTGGCTAGATATACAATCATGCAAAGGCCACATTTATTTTTTATTTACTTTCTTTCAACTGCTGCATTAATAAGATTTCCTTTTAGTCTGTAGCTTTTGGTAAGATTTTTGTTAAATAACATTGGGTCTATGTGATAAGATCAAGCGATACAGTAAGCATGTAACTGTAAATGTAAAAGGGGCAGTTGATGGAACATGGATGTTAATGTTAGCATACAATGGATATGGTTAACATAATTATTTTTTGTGGTGGCCTTTTTTCAGTTCCAAAATTCTAGGTTATATTCCTTTGGTAAGTAGCCTCCTCTCATTGCTAATGGAACGGCTTGACGATAACAGCCCGCGCCGCCATGCGGCCAATACGCGACCCACAGCGAGCAAAAAACAAAAAGGGGTAGACGTTCTTCACATTCGGCTTAGAAGCAGGAATTGGAACTTATACTTTTGTCATCAAATAGCAAGATAACGGGCGGCGGGTCATTATCTAAATAACCGGTCATTACATGAAGATAGATTATTAAAGTATGAATTTCTACGGCCGATTCTTGAATTGGACTCTTATATGAGTTTGCGGGCCAAGTTTGGAAAATTTTAAGAAGTGGTGACGTCAGCATTGTTTGACGTATTATTTTTGGCCACCGGGGGAACCACTTTCGATAGGCCCTGACCAGAGTGCAACCGTGAGGGGATCACTCCATTCAAAAGCTGTCATCATTTGATGAGCTTTACTGTTGTGGTCTATGGAGAAGGGAAAATTGTAAAACATCTATTTTTGTACCATAGACCTTGTGACTAAGCCGGATGAAGGGGACTATTACAATCTTTTCAAAATTACCAAAACAAGAGTAATGGAAACCTCATAAAAAAACCCACCAATTTACCACGAGCACTCTAAAAATGCTAAACTGTCAATAATCACAAACCTTACTGTACTAAAGAATTACAAGCACTGGAGAGCTAGAGGGGACAAATTGTGACAAAGTAGAGCAACACAGTTTTATCATAACTTGCAAATATTTGCCTCCAGACATGATTAAACCATCATTTTAATGGAAAAATCATCATCTTTCCCTTTCTTGCATTTGTTTTTGAAAAATGTGTAAGTTACAAAATCTATGATCATGGCTAAACTCAGATATATACGCGCTACGCATCTGCTTTAATAAACACGTGGAAAAAGGATCGCATTGAGCCATCGGACGTCGTTTTGGGATAAGGGGTAAATTTTGCACTGTTTGACATTAATGGTGTGTTTTGGGAAACAAGCTCCTTGCAGTTTTAGGCATTTAGTACGGTTTGGACCTCACAATTTAACAGTTCCCGATTTGTTAGCATTCGACCCTGGAGCGTTCTGGAATATCGGCCTCATAATGATTTTTTAGATCCCTACCACCGCAACACCTGTGATTTTGAATATATCGGTCCTTACGGCGTGACCTTCATAAAAGTTTTGTCGAGATTAATTTGCAGTCTTCGATAGTGGCAGGGGGTAGGAAATGCCAAACTAACAGCAACAGCGAATTTTAAAAATGATAAATACAGATTATCGTTGTGAATATAACTCACCACTTCTCAAACTTGCTGCAAAAATGATGCCTACCAAAACCGAATACCCTTGAAAATAGTCGCCTGTACAGAGCTAGAGAGCTTGAGCAGGCGCACCTATAGGCCTACGCTCTAACCCCAAACCACCGCTACTCACCACACAGTCAAAAAAAAACAAAACCATTGCACATCTGGACGCTCTAAAACGCCCGCCGCCTTGGAGGTTCCACACGCGACAGCGAGCAAAAAACAAAATCGGGTAGACGTCTTCACATTTCGGCCTTAGAAGCAGGAATTGGCCTTCTACTTTTGTCATCAAATAGCAAGATCACGGGACAGTCTAACCTTGTCTCAAATAACCGGTCATACATGAAGATCTATATTAATTAAAACGCACAGGCCGCAACTACTTTGCATGTAGCGCCATCGGATTGGGAATTTTATTGCTTTTCCTCTCGCTTCCTACCTCTCCTTGTCCAGCGTAGCAAAACCGCCGGTCCCTCACCCAATCATAACTTTGCTTTCACAGCGCGTCATGCGTAATTTCTTTAAAACAATTGCGGATTTGCCAACGACCGTATGTTTTCACTCTATGGTGATCGCACGGACCGCGCAACCGCGGTGTGAACTCATCGCCGTGCATGTCACGGCTGCGCAGCCATATGATTCCGCTGATCGTCCGTCGAGTCGGCCAGAGATACAAGGGGAATGTACAAAACAAATTTGGTGTAGAAGTTTTATTGTCCGCCGGATCATAGTCCACCTAAAACAAAGCGAGAAGGAATAAAAGACAATCCAGCACACGAGGGGGAATGCAATTTGTAAGGAGGGAGGATTGTTCATAGGCTACAGAAAAAGAGACCTAAGAACCAAAGAGAAAGTAGGGGAAGAGAAGAGAAGATGGTCGGAGGGAGAGACTGAATGATATAGAAACGAAATGCATCAGAAAATGAAATTTGGGGATGGGGAGATGAAGATTGTAGAGACGGAATAAGAGAGAAAAGTAATTTGTTAAGGGGAAAATGTTGAGGATATAAAAGGAAGGAAACCAGAAAGACAGACTAAAGCCAAACAGTGAGAAAAACAGAAAATGGGAATTTCAAATGTAAACATAAAAGGAATTTTCAAAAGAAGGGGAATTAATGGGAAAGAAGGAGAGAGGGAGAGGAGTGAGGGAGAGAGAGAGAGAGAGATGTAATCGAGCAGACAAGGAATGAAGAGGTAAACTAGAGAAGAGATAGAAACAAAAGAGAATAATAATATACAACGAAATCAGTAAGAGAACGATAAAGAGGAAGCCTGCTGAGAGAAAGGGCAGAAAAGAATAGAAGTAAAATCAAAACAAACAAATTGGGGGCAAAAGAAGAGAAGGAAATAAAAGAAAGGACGAGCTAGAGACTGGGGGATATATGTAATTGTAAGGGTCTTTAGAGGGGATAAATATTGAGGGATATAAAGCGAGAGAGGAGAGAGAGAGAGCAGACGAGGGGAGAGATGGTAGAGAGATTAATAGATTAAATTACATTAATGTAATTTGTGAGGTGAAATTTTGAAACCCCAGAGAGACGACATAAGCAAAACATACAGTAAACACAGAAAAGGTGTTTCAAAGAGAGGGAAAAGAAGCTGCGGGGAGCCAAAGAGACAGATCGTCCACCAATCATACATGTTTAAAGATTCATCCGTATTTTTACGGTGAAACGGTAAAATGTTACGTGTCAATTCCATTTTACAGTTGACCGTAATTTTATGGTTAAATACCGTAAACAAAACCATAAAACTAAGTGTTTAAAAAAAAACACCAGGCAAATAACCGTACAAATTGCTGTAAACTGTAAAATTTTAACCATAAATCATGAAATTGTTTTATACCTGGCACTGCTTTGCCAGCATTTTACCCTAAAATGCATTTTAAAAATGGTCATAAAAACATGTTATTGCGCTTGGGCTCATGTATGCGACACCCACGGTTAGGACACGGGGAGTATTGAAAAAAGATTAAAAATATACGGAACTTTTAACGGGTTTCCTTGTTAGAAAATGGTACT
>JAMKCH010013376.1:0-74144 GCA_023653785.1 Ophioderma brevispina | reverse complement strand
CGGTAGAGCAATGCGCCGCCGCCGCCGCTGCCACGGCTGAATCGATATAGGTGACTCTCGGGATGACGTCACTCTCGTGAAACAATAATAATAATAATGAAGACTAATAAAGCGCAAGTAATGATGGTTTGCACTTGCAAATTGAAAAAAAAAATTGCAGATCGTAACAAATAAAACTATTCAGCTGCATTATTTGCGACATTATGACCTAATGTGTCACAAAATGCACCAAAAATAAATGAAATATACTGGACATATTGCATATGGAAATGGGATGTTATCCCAAAAAAAAAAAATGGTGGGAACGGTAGAGCAATGCGCCGCCGCCGCGCTGCACGGCTGCATCGATATGGTGACTCCGGGATGACCGTCACTCTTGTTGAAAACAAAATGAATAATAATGAAGACTTATTAAGCGCAATAATGATTGTTTGCACCTGCAATTGAAAAAAACATGCAGACGTAAACAAATAAAACTATTTCAGTTGACATTATTTGACATGATGACCTTAATGTGTCACAAAAATGCCACCAAAAATAAATGAATATCTGACATAGATGCAGATGAGAAAGGGGATGTTATCAATGGGGGGAACGGTAGAGCAATGCGCCGCCGCCGCCGCTGCCACGGCTGCATCGATATAGGTGAATACGGCGATGACGTCACTTCGTTTGAAAAACACTAATAAAAATTGAAGACTCATAAAGCGCAAGTAATGAATGTTTGCACTTGCCAAATTGAAAAAAAAAAGCAGATCGTAACAAATAAAACTATTCAGCTGACAATTATTTGACATTTGACCTAAGTGTCACAAAATGCACCAAAAATAATGAATATCTGATCACAAAAGTGAAGCTTCGCGGCGCCGCCGCAGCTCGCTTTTTCAAAAGGTGAAGATCGGCGGCGCGGCCAAATGGTGGGTATTCTAACAGTTTGACCTAATTCCTACCCTACTCTAACATGGTCTATAGGCCCTATAACCCCAATCCTAAACTACACCCGTGTTGCAAACGGCCTAATCAATAAAGGTGGACCTTTACAAGGGAGCCATATGTATATCAATGCAGAAAACGTATACATTGTTCGCATTCGGCTAATGCTAAACGAACGTTTAGCAAGGGGTCGTATTTACGTCTACTATTACATACACGCTTGTTCCTAAATGCCAAAAGCCTGATTTTTAATGAGTTTCATTGTAAAATTGTCCATAAAATCACGAAAAATGTGTGAAACACGTGCTCTACACATAAAACGCACGTTATTTTCCACTTCCTTTCTCCTCTGCCGAATGCCCCGGTACTTCGGCAGTTCTGAGAGGAGGGAACTTCGGCACCCGGGTATTTCGGCACCCGGGTGTTTCGGCACAACAGTATTTCGGCGTAGCATAATACTATTGGGATTCATTCCGTTAAAGACAGTCCGTCGCCGAAATACAGTTTAACCCTCGTCTTACCAAGCCTTTTTTTTTTTTGGAAGAGGGGCCCCCTCGGGAATTCATTATAAACCATGCTTAAGATTTTGATACTAGTGGATAACTATGGCCCTCCTCTTTCCATTGATAATAAAATAGGTGTGGCATGATAATGACGTCATAAAGTGCGAGTCGGCAGAATTGGCATTTTCCACAGAAAATAGGGCAAAATCCAATTATGCTTTAGGCCCGAAAAGGGTAGGAATATCGCATTTTCATGCTCCAAATGATGGCAATGGATTAGTTTTACATAACTATAGTTTTAGAACCATACTGTGCAGAATATGTTCAACAATATACCATCAATATTTCTTGGGTGGCAACCACCCCTACCCTTCCATTTTGACGGCACATACCCTAACCTCGGTCAATGTGCTACATTCACATTTTTCGCAAAAATTACCGCAAGGGATGAGAAAATGATTATCTGAAAGGTTTCTAAGAAAGCTTTGGCATTTTAGCGCATCGGAGGAAAGTGCACTGGGGGTGGGAACCACCCCCCCCTGGTAGGACGAGGGTTAATACAGTTGTCTATTTTTTATCTTTCGGCAGCCATATGGTTACTCCCTGGTCTTATTAAATATAAGCATACATCTTGCATCATACACTGTAAAACAACAACCAATGGTTGATTTTTAGAATTTATTTAAAAAAAGAACATTCAAACACAACAACAGACAATCACAATATAACATTGTGGCAGCAAGCGATCCATGTAATAAAAATGTGTAAATATGTAATCATGTACATCTATGAGCAACAGTTGTCTAAAAAGTGAGTTGAGTTGTTGAATTTGAGCGGCGTCTATCGGCTGCTGAAGACCATTCACGCCGCTGTCTTGTTGACAAAACAAAAAAAAACCCACAAAAAACGGGAAGTACTTGTCCAAGATAACAAAAGGACAAATCCAACATAAGACCAAGATAGTGTCATGAAACTTATACTATTCAATCAAAGACCAAAAGGAACTTTAAACTTAATTCATTTCAATAAAGTTGTCTAAAAACAGTATATTTATTCCATGGTGTTAAAAATGTGCGTCCCCACAAAGCACATAATTTCCCTTTGTGTGAGTGTGCCTAGGTGTACCATATACTTGAGAGGACCAAAAACAAAATAAATTCTTATGCACAATGGTCCTCGGAAATAAATCTTTGGTCCTCGTACGTATATGTGTGTGTGTGTATGAGTACGTGTTTATAACATAATTTATTTTATGTTTTCCTTTAGATATGCTGATGATTACATTCGCTATGTTTATTTATGTCTTTTAAAACTGCTTCCCTGAGCTCCCATGGCAGCTCATTGGGTATTATCGATATACTAGGAACGTTAAGAGGCACCGTCACCAGGTACTACAAAATGATTGAAAACAAAATATTCCATAAATGCCAACAAATACAGTAATCAATTCGAGTATCGAGCTTATTAAGTTACAATACTACACTCTAAATATTAACATTATCTGTGAAACTTACACGTATATTTTTCAAACAAAATAAAAAATACAATAAAGTCATTCATACCTTACTGGTGGTTAAAAATAATCCAGTAGAGGTTTGAATCCCAAACACCGTGGTTGTACCGACACTTCAACATCATTCTTGTATAAATTCCATAAAAATAAAAAAAGCAAATTAAACAAATTGTTTGCAGCGTAGAATTCGATGATTCGCGACGGTTGTCATGGCATTGGACGCCATTAGGAGTCTCTTGTGGGCGGTATATATCGTCAAGACATCATGTGTAAGTAGTGTTTTATTAATTGCCTCGAATTGCAACAGATGTAAAAAGAAGCATAATATCGTTCCGCAAGACAAAGTTCGAAGACCATATTTAAAGCAAGAAACTGAATTGAATTTGCCGTAATTTGTTTATTGTGAGTATATTCATGCATTACTGAGTCACTTGATCGTGAAATGAATTTCGGAAAGGTGCCACAGCTATTATGACTGCTATGCAAAACTGAATGAAGTCAATTTAATGAAAATATGCAAGATATAGTTTAGGCGCATTTATTTGAATGAAAACTCAGTTATGAGGAAGACAAGGGAGGAAGGAATCACTTGGATATGTCAATTATGAGGAAGACAAGGGAGGAAGGAATCACTTGGATATGTTAATTTTCGCATTTCGCAATACAGTGCGCCACCAACGATTGCCTCGGAGAGGCGATGTTTTACCGATGCATCATCGGGAAAAGTCGACATCCAGAGCCTGCGTAATACAAATAGAGGCGCAGATCGTAAGTCAATAAGCACTGAACCGGAAAGTTGAATACATAGAGGATTTTTTTTTAATAAAATGAAAGATAAATGTTTGAAGTCCCTCCAAAAGGTTTTACACTTACCGTTTTAAAACTAAAGGCTGTTTAACATAACATTTTTTTAAACACTTAGAGCAGATTTTGTATAAGTACTAACTTAAAGACGGAAGTATTTTCCAACATGAGACTTCTTGTAATTTTAGTCAATATTCACGAAATTCAAAAGACATACCTCTCCTTTCGAAATCCATCACACTTGGTGAAATTTGTATAATTTAATAAAAAAAACGTAATTGAATGGTTTATTGACTTAAACACTAATTTTCATAAATTGTGACTCCTATACTCGATTCGTGTTGATACTTTCGTCCCCCTGGAGTTTTGGACCTATTCCATTAAGTCGGAGAGGGAAATGAAAAATTCAATGCACATCCACACCGGCTTATCTTGAGTACACTCCGGTCTTTAAGTTCACTCACCTGCCACTAAATACAAGTTCATTCATATCTGGAAACGCACTATAGTATAACCATTTCAGGCCTTACATTGCTCACAATAACATGATTAATTTAGGAGAACCTGTATCACCGAATACTTACACAATATACTCTATAAAAACATTATTGAACACATATGGAGCGGTTTCATGAAAACGGAAATATACTAACCATAGAACGAATTAAAAGCATTTGTCTGACCACGCGCTATTTTGAAATTCGCGCTATGTATATGGAATCTGTATTTGTGTTATGCGATCGACAGGCAGTAGCGCCACACCTCTTCACGCATGATGCTGCAAAGTGTATTTCATATGGCATGTATGACCTAAACGTTCCGGTCGTATCGCATAACACGTTCTACACTAGCACGATTTTTAATAGACACATGTCAGACTAGAGGTTTTAATTCTTGTTAGGGTTATATAATTCCGTTTTCTATGAAACCACTCGATATTTGTCAATAAATTCATTTTATAGTGTATTTGTTAATTTATTCGTTGTACGGGTTCTCCTTTAACAGAAGTCCTGCCGCTCCTTGAAATTTTCACCTGCGCAAGATGGGACGGGGTCACATATCAGATTAATCGAGTATAAGTTGCTGCTGCGCCGAAATACCGGGCAATGCCGAAAACGCCCGGTCTTTCGGCAGATGACCGTGCCGTACGGCAGGGTAATCTGCCGAAAATGGCCCGTTCTTTTCGGCAATTATTCAATGCCGCAAATGCGGGCTACGTCATACCCTGCCGAACGGCAAGGGTTACTTGCCGAAACATGATCGTCCCCGTATCGCACAGAGTGATCCTTATTACAGGTGTCGGTTGTTTGATGTAACTAGTTCTTATTTCCCATGGCTGTACGGACACATGATGATACGAAATAAGTATTCATTTGACTCAGCTCGTACGACAGGCCTAAGAACACCCCTACTTTAAAACTAATATTTTAGGCCCGTTCATTATTTACGAGGGAGGGCGACGGAGAAATGGAAAGATGTTGTTTGCAAAGTTGGCTACCCCCTAATGAGTTTTAGTACATAGGCCCTATTGCATAGAACCCATCGACACACTTAGGTAACATCATATGATTTACTGCTGATATTCAGATAGGTGCTTGGTTTACTGACTATAAATTTTAACATGACCCTCCCCCCCCCATCATAAAAATAAACTCACATATTAACCCCTATTTGTCAAGTCAGAAATCACAGCTAATCACATAGGTCTAATCCAATGTTTGTACTCACCCGACCCTAATAACAAAGATGAAGAGGGGAGATGGTGAGGGGGATCGGGAATCAGGTAGATGGATGATTGGGTGAGGGGTGAGGGGTGGGGGTGGGTAGTTGTGGTGTGGGAGGTGAGGTTGCGGGGTGTGAAGATAAGGGCTACTTCCCCTACTTTTTTTCTCCTCTCTTCTTTCCCCTTTTTCCTATAGGCCTATAACCCCACCCTACCCTAACCCGTGTTGCAACCGGCCTAATCCGCCCTCCTATCAATAGATGATTTGACATTAGGGGGTGTATGTTGTAATGGCGCCCCCTTTGTTGCAGGGAAACTGGCAGGCAAAAGCACCTATACTTTGCATGGTGAAATTCCGTTTTTGCTGTAACTTTTGTTTCGAATTAAATAATACCAACTTCCTTAACAAGCATAATAAGCTAATGCACCGAGCTTCATTTTATGACCAATTTAGATCAGAAAGATTCTGCCAGTACATTTATAAACCAGATTATTTATGTGGTCTGTCATAGAACACTGTAAATATTTTGCCGGCAGAAACAACAGAGCGTCCTGAATGTCCACAAGTGATGTCATAGGTCATAAAAAATAATAAGAAAAAAAAAAAAAAGAAAAAAAAAAAAAAAAAAAAAAACTCATCTAATAAGTGGACCTTTAACAATGTGGAGCCATATGTATATCAATGATATAACCATAGCTCTATTATATAACGATACATTTGTTTCCCCGAATTCGGCTACCTTGCTAAACTAACGCGGGAATTCTTCTTCATTGGGTCTATTGTGTGCTTTTGGCGTTACAGATCGTGTTTTACTTCAAGGAAAAAAAAAAAAAGACGGGAGAAGAAAAAAAAAAAACAAAAAAAAAAAAAAAAAAAAAAAAAAAAAAAAAAAAAAAAAAAAAAAAAAAAAAAAAAAAAAAAAAAAAAAAAAAAAAAAAAAAAAAAAAAAAATACTATTACTCCATGCTTGTTTCCTAATGCCAAAGTCTGATTTTTTAATGAGTTCATTGTAGGATTGTCCCCTAAAATCACGAGCAAAATACGTAACATGTGCCCTACACATCAACGCACATTTATTTTCCACGTCCCTTCTCCTCTGCCGAATGCCCCGGTACTCGGCAGTTCTGAGAGGATCAGGAGGGAACTTCGGCACCCGGGTATCTCGGCACCCCGGTGTTTCGTGCACCACATTGCCTTTAACATTTTAAGTTTAACCCCCATGCAGATCAATATTTATTCAGATTTTATCAAATCAAAATGCCAGTCCAATCGCTGATTCAACGCGCTGCATGGGATGCGGCAATGGCAATTGATGAAAAGTTAACGGGATTAAGCCACCATTTGAATATTCAGCGCTGGTCCCCGTCTCTTGTGATCGTATGCAATGACATACCACGCGTAATGCGCGAATCTCTGTAGTGACTGTGCATCATGTTGAAAGGGAAATAATTTGTTTTTTAAAGTAGGCATGAATTCATCGAAAAAAATTTAATCAAGAAGCTTAATATGAGTCTATTTTCCTTTAATACATGCATTTCCTTTTTTTAATTTAACAGAATATTTTCAGCACAGCACTAATTCTCCGCTTGCAATTATGAGCGAGCCTATTAACATGCTATAACCTATTTCGCCATTTTTAAATTTTAGGAAACAACTTTTCCTTATAAATGAGTAGTTGTTTAGTCTACAACGAATCCGAACGGCGAGTAATGCTCGCCCCCTACGCCGTGTAGGTATGAAGTTACTCCACTATTGGAGGGTCTGCGCCCCGCCGCAACACCTCGCCTATCGAGTTTCGCCGTATAATACGCAGACCTCCAATCGGAGGCGCTTTGCCGGACATCGCAAAAACTTCAAGAATCGGAGGTTCTGCGTAATCTTAAATATTATTATTTATATTCAAATACTCCGTATCTCGGAGTTTCAGCGTACAATAAACTCACACACTCCAACATGGAGGTCCTGCGGACATCGCAAACTCCAAAATGCGGGGAGGTTCTGCGTAATCTGTAAATATTATTATTTATATTCAAAGACTCCAATATCGTTTGGTTTTTTCATTATCACATCATCACCACATCATCACATTTCCATCATCATCACACCCACTCATCATACAATCCTCCATCACAGTGTGTCCAAAGTCTGCCGTCCCACACATCACTCATTTCACCCCCAGGATTCTCTTCCCTCTTCTACATGTTGTCTCGCTACCCCAATCTCCTCTCATCGACCTCTCCCCAACTATGCAACCTGGAGGTCTGCGGACAAATCGCAAAACCCAAAATCGGAAGTGTATCTGCGTATTAATTTAATTTATTAATTATTTATATTCAAACCTCCAATATCGGAGTTGCAGCGTATAATACACACACACTCCAAAAATTGGAGGGTCTGCGGACAAAAATCGCAAAAACTCCAAAAACGGAGGTTCTTCTGCGTATCTTTAAAATTATTATTTATATCAAATACTCCAATATCGTAGTTTCTGCATATAATACGCACACACTCCAAAATCGGAGGTCTGCGGACATCGCAAAAAACTCCAAATCGGAGGTTCTGCGTATCTTATAAATATTATTATTATATTCAAACACTCCATTATCGTAGTTTCACATATCATACGCACACACCCCAAAGTCGGAGGGTCGCGGACACGCAAAAACTCCAAAATCGGAGGTTCTGCCTATCTTTAAATATTATTATTAAATTCAACACTCCATCGATTTTCAGCAATATAATCCGCACACACTCCAAATTCGAGGGTCTGCGGGAAATCGCAAAACTCCAAAATCGGAGGTTCTTGCGTATCTTTAAATATTATTTATTTATATTCAATACTCCATATCGGAGTTTCAGCGTCTAATACGCACACACTCCAAAATCGGAGGTCTGCGGACCTCGCAAAAACTCCTAACTCGGAGGTTCTGCGTATCTTTATTCAACCCTCCAATCTCGGAGTTTCAGCGTATAATCCGCACACACTCCAAATCGAGGTTCTGCGGACATCGCAAAAATCCCAAATCGGAGGTTCTGCGTATTTTTTAAATATTATTTATATTCAACATCCATATCGGAGTTTTCAGCGTATAATACGCACACACTCCATAATTGGATGGTCTGCGGACATCGCAAAAACTCCTAAATCGGAGGTTCTGCGTATCTTAACTTATTAATTTATATTTCAAATACTCCGATTCGGAGTTTCCACCGTATAATACGCACACACTCCAAATTGGAGGGTCTGCGACTCGCAAAACTCCCAAAATCGGAGGTTCTGGCATTAAGTTCCATGCAACTTAGGCCTACATGTCCATCAAGCGTCATGTGATGATTTGTTAACAAACAAATTTCAGGTTAACTAATCTGACTAAATCCGCCATAGGCGAGTTAACGGGAGAGCAATATATGCTTGCGACTTTCTTTAAAGAGACAGAGGTGATTTCCAAAAGAAGCGCCCCCAATTTTTTTTCGAACCCAGATTTTTGCATATTCGAATGCTTTCAATGTTTTAGATCACACCTGAAGTGAATAAGCCGAACACTCCGTCTTTATGTAATAATAATGATGATTTATTACTTTCTGTCGTGCACGACCGACTCAAGCCGGTGTTCTATGGGGACAATTACGATAGCAGGCCAAGTTCAAATAAGGTTGCTGTTTTTTTTGTACTTGTTTGTCCAATAAACCTTCCTAACTCTTGGTAGGTGGTCTACAATCAATCCCTGTTCAATTTGAGAGAACTTTGTAATGCCTAAAAAAATCTCCTCCTGTCACTTTAATGGGAGAGACTCTTCTGGTCGGCTGTTTCATCTATTTGGAGAGAATTCAAATGCGGGATGGATTTCCGGGGTAGGCGAGCACTTCCACGCCGAAATCATCGATTTGGATCGTGCTCATGGTGTTTTGCCGTCGACGTCGCCCCCGGCAGCCCGGGATTCGTCCATTGTTCAATCTTTATTGCATATAGGTGCGATCGATCAACAGCGACATGCGACAAACAAAGAGGACCGTGAATGCCGTGTTGTATAGTGTTGGCTACATATACGAGCTATTCACAACACGGCGTGTATTGCAACGTACGTCGTCTGTTAAAAAAGCCAACAATACACGTTGCCCTGAATTTTGTGATTTTAGCCATTTTTTTTTAGTTTTAGATGTGCTTATATTGTTTATAACATTTGATATTTATTCTGGATCGAAATATTTTAACAGCTTCTGTAGGCCCTATATTGAAAATAATTATTGCAAAAACGACTGGTTAATGAAGATTTATACAGAATACCTAAAAATCGCAAGCGTTTCGGTCGTAAAAGTGAAAAACTTAAACATTAGACTTAAAATATCGACTCAAATCATATTTGAGATTTTATATAAGCATTGATACAAGACAATATATATAAATTACATTGGTTGCTAGGATTAATATATCATCCGATACAATTCAGGCTTACGATTTAGGCCGTACTAGCGGGAGGCCCGCGCTTCGCCGGGCTCCCGCTAGTTGAGTGAACGGGAGCGATCACTAAAACTGAAGCGCACTGAAGAAGTGACACACTAGGCATGGCAAGACTGCACCAAACCCGTACCCCTGAACTCCCGAGTCGCAAATTGTGGATTTGTAAACACTTTAATACCTCAATTACCGTAACCTATCATATCTATAGCTCATTAATAGTTACGATTCTAAGGGAACGTCAACTGAATATTTAATCCCGGATAACGTTCCGATATATTTTTATTTTTTTCTCGTATTTTTTTTAAATAATAAAACTTTCAATATTAAAGCCCCGTAATCAGTTTTCGTTTGGAATTTTTTTAAATCAAAAGTAGGCATAACATAGGTGGGGCTGGCCGGGACAGCGGGAGTTGTAGGAGGAGGTACCGGGTCCACAGAGGGGGCGCAGAAGCGCCGCAATACCACCCCCTCTCTCCGACCCATATTTACAAAGTTTTCGCCATTGTGTACGTGCCCCTCCCACCACAACATCCCGTAGTCGTATTTTTTTTATTCATCGTAGTTTGCCGCATATCCTGTAGCTTAGGACGATAAGTAGTTCTATTTTTTTCTAAAATATTAACCCAAGTCACTATTTCACCCCGTTTAATTTTCCGGATTTTTTTTTTGAAAACTGTGGCGTGGGGTAACCCTTATAGAATCCATACATACGACAATCAAAGCGAAATTAACCAATGACATTTCTTTCTTTCCCCACACCGTTTGAACTATAAGAGCCGGTAAGTTATTTTCGTACCACATATAGAGTATTACGCGTAATCGCCCTTGGGCAGCGTAACCACCGTCGCAAAGCTCGGCATACGCGCCGCTTAGTTTAACGCATACAAACAAATGGTTGCCACGCGGTACCACCCGTCGCAACGCACAACACGATACGAGACGCTTAGTAACGCGTACAAACAAATGGTAATTTATCTTAGCAAACCGGGCACATTATTAATTGATTTTTTTCAGCCATTCTGAACGTATTTCGTCCTCCAAATATAGCGGTTTACCCGTCGGTATCCTCATGCACCTTTCATGTGAATGTTTGCGCCAAATGGATTCGAAAATGACCGGAGCCTTTTGCGAACATACATACATACATACATAACATTTGCAAATTATAGTAAGATGTGTTATACGATCTCTCAGTGTTGATGATCGTCCGTACGCTAAAGGCTAATGCGTATTCAACATTTTATATATAGGCAGACTACTTAAGGGGGAGCGTTCCATTCGGCCCGTACGCGCTCAATTTGATCTTGTGCAAACGGACAATTTTTGTATACGCACTTCTGGATGCAACGCAAGGTTCTAATAATTTTGTCCAGTGATAGCGTACTTTTTGCGCCACATTCATTTAAGCGTAAAGCTATAAGCAAGGTGTGAGCTGCGTTGTTATGTAATACTGTATATGGGCTTAGGACGTTGTACCAGCCCCACCCTAATCTAAACGTGCCTTTGTGCATACTTTCAAAAACATTTGAATTTACATACGGCTACATAGGGTACACTCGCGAAAATTGTATGTAACAATTGCAAGGGAGGGTCATGATCTTTAATATTCAATATGTCACATGCTTCAAAATTTACGTTCACAATAATCCGTTTTTCAACCCACAAACCACGCCTGTACTTGGAGCTACATAGGCCTAGTGTTCAAGTCATTTGTGCCTTCTGTTAGCTTCATGTAATGCCGGTGGGACATCATGACAAATGTTCTAATATTCATATGGGGGTGATTGATCACTGCATAGGCCTATATGAGCACCCTCCCACATCGACGAAAGGAAATGATGACCCTCTTACAGTAAATGATATTTGCCGGCATCCATCAAGGTAAGAGAAAGATGGAAATTATCGTTTAATTTGAAGAGAGAAAGTATAAGAACTAGAATAAACAGAATACGGAATATAGCAAAATAAAAATCTACGAAACAGAAAGTGCTCTTCAAAATTTTTATTATGGTTGTTTTTAAAGGCAAATGAAAATCTACGGAATGTGAGGCTGAGGTTTTTACTAAAATTATAAAAATCATAAAAATAAAAGAAGACAAAGAGGAAGAGAAATGGAAGAAAATAGAAATAAAATTAAACTTCATCAGAAAGGAACAGAATTCAAAGATTGTTAAAAATAAAGTTTTGATTAAGGGAAATGTAGGCCTATGCACATTAAAAATTCAAATTCTCACAGACGCGTGTTGAGGGCTACAGATAAAAATATAATAGAAGTTTATACTTGGCTTTGATTAAGCAGATAGGGACTTGTAACAGGCGACAAAAGTTTAAAATGTCGCGTAAAGTTGGAGCGCCTTTTGGTACGCGTGTCAGTTACACGCGTCTCCAGTGGTAGTATATATACGACGCTTTGCAAACCGTATGTCGCAATGTTAATTTGAAATCACAAAAAAAAACGTGTTTCTTTTTAATAACAGAAAAAGTAGAAACGTGACCCCTATTTTTTTCTTTAGTAAAATTAAAAAAAAAAAAAAAAAAAAAAAAAAAAACTTTTTATCAAATTTTCAAAAAAAAGTTATCGAGCCGATTTTTTGTACAATTTCAAAAATGTATCAAAAAAGTGAATTTTCCATAACTGTGTACAAATTTTAGGCTTAAAAAAGCTTTAAAAACACCGGGTGTTTTGGAGACTTGTTTCTAAAAAACTAGTACCGTGACCCCATTTTTTTTTTTTGAATTTGATTCATAGCGATGAAAGACATGTTTTACACTAAAATTGAAAAAATCGTTAGTAGATTCTATCATGGAGCATCCACCCCTTAAGTGCTATTATGTTAGCCCTGTCCAGTTTTACGGGGTGGTAATCTCGATATTCGGAAGGTTCGTTATTCCGAAGGTTAATATTCCGAATCTTTAAAAAGGTTCTTATTCCGAATCTTTTAAAAAAGGGTTTTCGCTATTCCAAACTTTAAAGGTTGCTCCGAATCGGAAAAGTCATTATTCCGATATTGAAAAAGGTTAGGTAAAAGAAACCAAATTACCCGTGTTCGTTATAACGATTTCAAAAGATGTTCGCTATTCCGAATTGTGTTTTTTTACATTGGAACATGACATGGTAATGGATGCTTGCAGCCGATGATGCCAAGAAAAATAGCACCACTTTTATTATGTAGTATTCTTGTATTTAACATTTTGCGAAAAAACAAAGAAGTTTTCTTGTTTTTTGGTGGTGTTGGTAACCAATTCGGAATTCGGAACGTTTTATGTGGCATAATATGAATTTTCTTTGTAGGCATGACTGCCATTTTGCATTTTTATCATGAAACTTTGCAACCAGACAAGTTGGAGGAAATACAAATAAAAGTGATTTTTTAAATTTGATATTTGGCTATTTTAGGTTGTGCTTCTTACGGCACAAAGAATTGAAAGTCATTTTTTGATTTGTTTGATTTTCAAAAAACTGACAGTACCAAAACAAAGATTTGGTCCCAAGATGTCTAAATGTATGTTTTAAGGAATTAAAGATCTCTAAATTGTCCATATTGGCTTAAAATTTGTTCAAACTAAATACGATTGCAAAAAATAATAGTGTTTTTGTTAAAACAGTGCCCTCTAATCATCGTCTAATGCCAGAATCTTCAGATGGCACATCTCATTACCATTGACAGTAGTTAGATGCAGGGTGAGCAAGTTTGATTACATCTTTACTGTGATTTAAATTGGTGCTTTATGTTACGTATGGCTCCTTCTGGATAACGTTGTCAAGGTCGGAGAAAAAGTACACAAAAAAGTAACATATCAATGGTCTGCTATATAAAAATGTGAGTAGTGGTGTTCGTAAATTGTATTGATCCAGTGTATCTTCAACATGTTGAATTATAAAAAACGATTCGTATTAAGCAGTTTGAATAAACTTATTTTTAAGTTTCTGAGTTAGAATGCCCCGATTTTGTTAGATATTAGCTCAGAACCTTGTATTAATGTTTTTCACTTTTATAGTTCCTAACAATGTCTGGAGGCTTTTAGAACATCACTATGAAAACTTTAGGCGATTTTGATCACCATGAAGAGCGTGACGTTTACCTACGTAATAAAAAAACACACCAAGTCTATTTTTTATGAGTGTTCAAAGCGATTTGTTAGTACGATTTGTTAATTAGAATCGAACCGCCAAATTTCTGTCCGTCCATTGTGAAAAATGTGTCACGTCACGAAAATGACCTCTACATGACTTGCCTGAACGCACGAAAAAACTTGGATGAGCGAAGGCGCGCGCTATTCCTGGGCTATATCAGATGTAGGAGGCTTCCAAAAACACAAAGGACACAACACACGCCACAACCATGATAAAATTCTAACTAATTCTAATCCTTGATGAATCGAAGATGACCGCTACAAGGCCGAATTCAAAAGAAGCGGACCCCCACTGTTGAGCGACACCAAAGCCACTTGACATCTCTCAACCGTGTCCGAAATGTTAAGATCAGGCACTGAATACGAGGTCATTGATGGGAATTTGGGCGTTAAGATAGTGAGCTCCTTCCCATTCAAGCACTGTGACATTCAAACGTGGACGTCCAAACTTGAATCAATGGATACTTATAGAAAATGAGCTGGAAGCTGGATTCTAATTAGCGAGGAATAGTAGATAAATAATCTCCATCCATTTGAAGAAAAACATTGATATCAAAGCGGTATCAGACCCCTCGATTGTGGAAGTGGTGCGTATGTCGCGAAAACTCCATAAGGAGGGTGTTTCAATATAATAATAATATTTAAAGATACGCAGAAGCTCCGGTTTTGGAGTTTTTACGATGTACGCAGACCCTCAGATTTTGGTGTGGGGTATTATAAGCTGTGAACCTCCGATATTGGAGTGTTTGAATATAAATAATAATATTTAAAGATACGCAGAACCTTCCGATTTGGCGCCGTTGATTTTTGCGATGTCCGCAGACCCTCCGATTTTGGCGTTTTGCGAGTGTACCCAGACCCTCCGATTTTGAGTGTGGCGTATTATACGGGGTGAAATCCGATATTGGAGTGTTTGATATAAATAATAATATAAAGATACCCAGAACCTCCGATTTTGGAGTTTTTGCGTATTGTCGCAGACCCTCCCATTTTGGAGTGTCTGCGTATAATACGGTGATGTGAAACTCCGGAATATTGGAGTATTTGGAAATAAATAATAATATAAAGATACGCAGAACCTTCCGATTTTGGAGTTTTTTGCGATGTCCGCAGACCCTCCCATTTTGGAGTGTGGGCCTATTATACGCTGAAACTCAGATAGAATTGGAAGTAGTTGATAGTTGATTTAGAAATAAATAATAATATTTTAAGATCGCAGAAGAACCTCCGATTTTAGAGTTTTTGACGATGTCCGCAGACCCTCCCATTTTGGAGTTGTCTGCGTTTATACGCTGAAACTTCGGTATTGGAGTTTGAATTAAATATAATATTTAAAAGAATACGCAGAACCTCCGATTTTGGAGTTTTTGCTAATGTCCGCAGACCCTCCCGGATTTGGAGTGTCTGCGTATTATACGCGTGAAACTCCGATATTGGAGTATTTGATATAAATAATAATATTTAAGATACGCCAGAACCTCCGATTTTGGGTTTTTGCGATTGTCCGCAGACCCTCCGATTTGGAGTGTCTGCGGATTATACGCAGAAATCCGATTTTGGAGGTTTTGCGGCGGGCGCAGACCCTCCAATATTGTAGTAACTTCATACATGGCCGTGGGCGGCGCACTCACCATCCCGTCTGACTGGGGGGCACTTTGCATTTTCTCGTTATACCCCGCGTTTACGTTGTACCTGTTACCACAAAGAAGCGATAATTTTGATCAATTCTGACGGCAAAAATCAACCCTATTTCCTGTTATCCATTTGTAATCTTCATGGGCGGCTCAGGAAAAAATTTAAATTTCTTGGCTGCACAAAAGCGATAAAAAGTTAACAAAAATGGAAATTCACTCGCCAATGACACATGAAGGATGTGAATGTCTGCAGCCGTACCATATATGCATCGGTTTCCAAATGCAAAAACCACCGAATCTGCGAAGCTTCTAATGAAGTGGAATGAACTTATTTATGTTTAGTATTTCATTAGTTTGCTTTAAATACGATTGGTTGTTTTCACAAAATTCCATTTTAAAACCTGGTTAAATTTAGTTTCCATATGTCCCAATACACGTACATCACTATACATGTACTGTAAAAACCAAAACAATCATCGTATCCATTTCAGTCTCAATACCACATTGTAACTCGCCGGTCATTTTCACGTGTACTGATAATCCAGGCGTAGCACATTCATGCACAACGAGACTATTGTCAGATCTCCGCAATCGATCACATGGGCACGAAGCGTCCTTTCTAAACATCAACAACCCCCGCCTCGGAAGATGTCACGGTTTTTCAGCAAATACGATCGTCTTTGGGAACTATTCAATTTTTCACGTACACGGGAATATATCAACATTCTTTGTTATCTTTATTTTTGTTTGGATGTTTGAATTTTACGAAAAATGATTTTCTCACGCGGCTGTTCAGGCCTATACCTTTTTTACCCGTCTTCTAACCTAACGACAGTGTAACTTGTCAGTGTGCTATCAATAAATAATTGCTCTGTGTAGGCAACACCCTCGTAGCACTACTCCTTTCTCCAAATGAAATAAACCTATCAAAATTTAGGGCATGTGTAATACTAGTAATTAAATATTTATTGAAGGCCTATAGCATTTTTTTACAATCAAATATCATAAGCTATCAAATTATAATTGTTATATTCCCTGTCTTAAAAAGCATGACACATAATAAGACAGCATAGGTCAATTCACCTTCTTGACCTTATGAGCACCGCGTACTACAAAATCAATACTGTCAACCTGTTAAACATGGCCCATTTTCATAGCTTTTTACTAACAATAGGAAAGGCAAATACACTACCCATGACTTTTTTACTTGGAACCCAGGGTGGTAAAATCAAACTCGCATTTATTCCCAAACATGAAGTGATATTTTTATAAGAAGCGGCCCCACAGGAGAGGGTCTGCATATGTTAATAGTACTACTAGTATGTACAATACTCAACATGCAGAAAAAAGTCAAATGGTTTAAAAAAAGTCAACACTTTTTCATACTTTGGTTTCCTCAAATAGGCTTTCTAATCATGCTTGCCATAGAAGTCAATGCATTCAACGGGGGCGTGTCTTTTCTAAAGCTTGTTGATTGGCTATCGAGCAGTATACACAAATGAATTCTTTGATTACACGTTTCACTGCGAAGCGTTCATTTCTCAGTCATGCAAAGTGGGCGAGATAACCGTCAATTTTTACAACACGTAAGAACTTGCCCTGGAATGCCAGTTTAGGCCAGTCCTACATCATCCTTCCAAATCCATGGAATAAACGGGTGGGAAAATTGTTAAAATTGCGAAAAAGGTAGTTGTAAATTTTATTATTTCGTAAAAGGCAATATGGCGGCGTGTGTGTACGGTGTGTGTTTGGTAGCCAGCGGCCCCCAGTAATGGCGGGCGACGTAGAGGTCCTTTTCGAGGCTCCCCGTCGGATTCGTGTATAGCTTGTATACCAATGTCAAATCTCTAACATTTGGCGTCAAATGCCTAAACAACCCATCGCGCGGGCGAACGATGACTATATTCATATGTTTTTTATGATACTAAATCTTTGTGCATCCTCTTCTTCTGATGACAGCTACAGTCTAGTATTTTAATATTGTCCCCTTTAGAAAAATAGAACAAAAGCCAAGTAACTGTTCTTAAAGTTCACTTAAAAAACATTAATTACAAAAATGGTGCAAGTAGAAGTATGAGGTAAGAACACGACTCCAAATATCTAACACTTGGCTCATCCTTAACACCGCCGAATGACTGAAAGATGTTTTCGAGTCCAAAAGATTAGATATTTCAGAATCGTGCAAATGTGTGTTTAAATTGTTTAACCGTTTTGTAACAGTGAAAATGATTGGTGGACCCTATTGTGAGATGTTGGCGGTCCTACTTGCTATTATTTAAGTAAACTACAGTATGTAACTTGGCTTTACCGTTAATGAAGGATTGCACTAACCTCCAAAATCAATCGTGAGAGATATAGATCCCAATTTTGAATTTCGACTTGACTTTTTTAGTATAGTATAGATTTATTTGTAATACAGACCTCCAGCCTTCATCCTATCATCACATTTTAACAACATATTAATTATTGAGACCGAGACATAGCAAACAATTCATGAGGAACATAAGTGCTAGTTAATAACTTTGATTTCCACTCCCCGCTTCCTCTTATAGAAATCAAATAGGGCGCAACAATTTACTCGCCCGTCTTAAAACCATGCCCATTGGTGTACAATCCATCCAATCCCAACTGCCAGCCTGCCCAACGTGCAATAACATAACCGTCGCGCCAAATTATGAATTGAGAGAAAAAGCGAACGTGGAAATCAAGAATACATTCAAACCATTATAGTGCTTTCCAAAGCATCCCTTAATTTTCATATCAGGATCAACATATTGCAATGAGATCTTAATTATTTGGTCATTTTCTGATTTCATTATTCCTGACAAATTTACCATAAGTTGGGTTTGTTTAAAAAACGGTGGGATTATACTTGTTCTTCTAATTCATGGAAAAAATTGCTAATAATAACAAGGATTCATTCTTCACATGCCGTAAAGCAAAGATAACAAAACCTTTCACTATCATACTTGTTAATCTTCTACCCCTTGGTCATTTCAAGTCCATGGTCTGAGACACATCGAAGCTTTGCAGTATCTCCTTGACTCTAATGATACTAAACAAATACTTTTCAGGGTTCATAGACTTTTCAATTCCCGATAGGTTCGATTTTCCTGCGTGCATAATACGCTACCACTCTTGTTGGGAATATCTCTTATTCTTCTCTGTTTCTAATTCTTTCAATGAATATACACAATTACCAACAACCGGGTTAAACCATTCATGTCCAAATCCTACAAATACAAGGGATTACATGCGTAGCCCAGATATACTTATCCGATTTCATCTCTAACTGAACCAGCAATCAGATAATTTTTCCTTTGGTACCGAAGTTTTCCATGCATAAAATTTTATCCAGTATTAATACAGCGAACCAATCATGAAACGTCACAATAGGATACACACCTCCACAGACACTCACCCATACAAGCATTATTTGGTGTTCTTCTCGAACACCAAGAATGTTTACAGGCTTTAATATTGAACTTTTTCTATACATTCATCGCGGTTGAAGCCTGACCTCAGAGCCTAAAGTATATTTGTAGACTAACAAGGCATCAAAAATCTTAAAATATATTTCATAAGGCATTACCGTGTTCAATCATGCTCGTTTAAAAGATTAAAGTCCTAGTTGCTTGCTCTGCAAGTGTATTTGCTGCCTTGCCCCAACAGTTAACCATTTGACAAATAGCCCCTAAATATTTTATCGTGGAGGTAACTTCTAAGTTGTTGAACCATCATAAAAAACCATTTTTCGTGTCCTGCTAGAAGGACCACCCTTACGAAAAACCATGACCTTAGTTTTACTTGTGTTAACTCTCATTCCCCAATTCATTGCAAAAACTCAAACGTATCTAGATGTTTACTAGCCCCATAGTAATCTGCAATTATATTATACATATCACATTCGTAAAAAGAGACTAATTTTCGTAATATCGGGCAAAACGTTGCAATCCATGAACCATTCAATTTTGATCAAGAGATCTGATAGAGCGCTGATAAAATTCAAATTTAGTGGGCAGTAACACCCTGTCTATTCCAATTGTGCATTTAAAGAAACCAGAATAAATTTACCCGATCTAACGCACGATTTTTAAAAGTCTCATTTATACTTGTAAGGATGCCCGTACATTTTACCGTTATACTAGCTATGGGGCTGTCCTTCTATAGCTGTTGTTTTGTTTCTCCATCGGGGGGCTAGAGGAAAACCATTGTAATTCATAATAATTTATTAAAATCATATAATTTTGTATTTGTTTGAAAACATTTCTTAAGTTTTACTTTTCTTTAAAAGGAATAAAATGTCACTTCATTTCATTCCCCCCCCATTATCAGTGACTAGTGGATCCACATAGACTTCAGCAACAATGTGAGTTAAGATAGTCATCACCGTCCCGGTATGCCGGGTAAAAACAGGTTGCATAATGGTCCGTGTCATCTGGGAGTGGGCGAGGACCTTGTTTATATTGTCGCTCACTTATGATTTCACTGTTACCGCTCTCCCAATTTAGACTGGGTACTCTTCAGGACAAAATACTTAACCTCATTCACAAAATAACTACCATATTGAGCTCTATAGTGCGTGTTCATAACTTTGCCATGTTTTTCACATCATTTAATTCGAAAGGAAGAAACATGAACAAACATCATGAGAGAATGTTGATGGACAAGTCTTTGACCTAACAACTTTGGTGGCAAGAACCAAAATCCGTACTTATTCTTAACTTCATTTCTTTCATTACCGCGTTTTTTCAGAAGAAAATTTAGTGTCAACGAACCTATATTATATGTACTGGTATTATTTATGAGAGAGGACGGGTATTTTGTTGCTCCACCCGAATCGTGGAGGTGTAACACCTGCTATAACAATGGCCCCACTATACCGGCCTCATTGTAATATCTTTAACTCATGGTGCTGAATTCCTAACATATCCCATTGGTCTCTATTTGGGAAAAAGAAATTTGAGGTACATTTTTTTTTATTTTCTAAGAAAATGTGCAGTTTTCTGTGCGGGAACAGACAATATTGAGTGTAATAATTTATTATGATTTACACTTGTTTTCCCTTAGCCCCCCAATGTGGACAACAGAATTTGTTATAAGTTTGGTAATTTGTCTACGCCCCATATTCCTTACCACTATTAAAGTTTTTCGTCAATAGGTTTATCCCGTGGTACACAGCAAAAGCTTGGCTAAAATCAACAATAATGGGCAATAGCACTTCCCCTTATTTTGACCTAATCTTCTGCGTTGAATAATGCTATGAAGTGTGAAAATATTATCAAAGGTCTTGTTCCCTTTCGGAATCCAGCTGGTTTTATGGACTTTTACCATGCCATTACACCAAATTAGTCTCGAGTTAAGAATATATGCGAAAATTGTGTAGAGACATTCATCCACCAAGTGATTGGTCTGTACTTAATTTGCTGGATTATTTAGATCACATTTCGTATGATTGGACAATGACCCCCATTTACTACCCAAGCATTCGGACAATCGCATGGTCAAAACAAAAATTAAAGAACATTCAAAAATAGAAGAAGTTGATCAATTGCATTTTTTGTAGACCTTCGGCTGAAATTTTCCGTCCAGACCCTGGGGCATTTTTCCCCATTTTCTTGTGTGAATAGCTGACTTGATCTCTTCTAGTGTAATCGGTCTATTTAAATCCTCATCATCTACTTGCCCTCTGTGATCTTCCTCACGTGGGAGCTGATAAGGTTATCACTGTTGACCTAAATACTTTTGTGAATGATCAACCAGTCCATCCATAGTAATCCAATTTTACTCACCGATTGCCTTTTTCATAAACCTGTTTTTACATTGCACCAAAATTTTCCTTGTATCGTTTTTACTAGCCACAAGAATCCATTGGATCTTTATCATGATATGATTTTCTATTCCCTACATAGCTCTATATTATTTCTTACATTCACAATAATTATCCAATGTCTCGGCACTATTATTTTCTACGAAAGACGTAAAAAAGATAATTTTTAAACCTTCATGATGTAACACTCAGCTCAGCGTCCAAACCACAGTATTATTGAATTACATTGTATTTTCATCACTAACATATGACCTCCAGCGGATTGGAGGGCTTTTGTGACCAGTTCAAATTGGGCATTATTTATATCAATGTTTACCATGTCCATTGCTCCTGTGATAGTTTCTTTAAACCAATCACTCTGAATATTTTCACCAAAGGTACTTGAACCGCTGGTTGACCATTTGGGTGCCCGTTAGTATGTATCATTTTTAACCTGGTTTTAATCACATTTTGAGAAAATTCACTATCCAACGATTCCTTTTTAATGACCATATAAGTGTCCTATGACATAGCCGTTTTAAAGTCACTGTAAAATTGACAACATATCACAAATACAGTAGAAGATAATACATAGTCGAAAACACTTGCCCCAGTAGGGCCAAAAACATAAATATTCCAACCCATTTTGTGTCATTTCCTGTTCTATACGTTCTGAAATGAATGCTGACAAACTTAAAAGGGAAATTATTGACGACCCATGTATAATACTTTAATCTTTTAAGAAACACGACCCTGTCGAACCAACACTATCATAGATGACGTCACTTTCTGCAATATTATGGTCAGTGTTATCATCAAATAAAATTCCTTTTCACATGCAGTGCGAGCGTTTAATCCCCACAAATAATCAATTTAGCTTCTGGGTGCTGCATATTGAGGTCGTGAATCAAGGTATTTTCAAGAGTGCTAATTGTGTTATGAGAATGTATTTTAGGACGTTTTGATTGCGGGTGGAAATATAGACTGTATAAAGATACATCCGATCCGGAAAACCAAAGAAGTTCTTTTTAAAAACGCAAGCATAGTTTCTTGTGATTACTCCTTAACAATTCAACACCACCTCCCTGCAATTTATTTTTTTGACACCACTGCAATAAACCACACCAGAGCTCTACCAATCTGCCTTTCTTACTGTACAGCTAGACAAATCATAATTTTGGAAATATATCCTGAATTCCTTTGATTTCTAGACCAATTTTCAAGCACAGAAATGACATCACATTCAGACAATAGTTCAAAAATCTGTAATTCATAATTTTAGTAGAAAGACCATCAACATTCCACACAATAAAATTCCAAAAAAGACTGTTCGACAAAGCTCTCTTGTTACCATTTCAGTCAAGGGCTTTTGGCCACGTCCCTAGGAAGATACAAGTTTCTTTGGGCGTCTTTATCGTAAGTGAAAACTGATTTTATAAATGGCCAGCATGATCAGTGACCAAAAGTTTTTTGTACCTCACTTGCGCTTTCTGTACATCATTCTTAATTTCATTCCCGATCACGAAATGTTCTTTGATACGTCGCGTTTTTTGCAATAGTCCTCTTTAAGAATACATTTGAACCCATTAACTTGTATGCAATTGTTCATAAACCAGTTTTCTTTATCTTTATATTTACTGCACATGACAACAAGATGCTTGGGCCTACTCTTCCACCGCGACGCGATGCGCACGTTCAATGTCAATATTTTCATTATTAATACCTCATTGTGTCATTCAAAATGCTTCTGACCACTTTCTCATTTTGTCCCTGTTTCGTTTTTTTGGTCTTCCGGTACTACTTCCTGTGAATAAAACATTGTTATTCTGCTACGGTCTGCTAGTTCATCCATACGTCGCTTCGCTGCATTCTGGCGGATTTTCCCTCACCTCGTTAAGACCTTGTTTCAAGTCCCCATTTGCTTCTATTTCACACCGATTTTATTCTCAGAACCGTATTTTGTGCACATTTCTGTTCTATTGTTTCCACTCTACTCTCAAACCTCATCAATACGTTCATTGAGCGTATTCCATTGCCGTATTAGAATTGTCAGTTGTTCCACGAATATTCCAGCTGATTATGTATTTCTTGAGCATCTTGTTTCGGTTCATAATCTCGTGCTGTGGGTTCAGGACCGGGGCCGGGGTCGTTTCAATGTCCATACTTAATATAAGTCTACGTTCAGGGAAACATAAGCATATTTTTTACCGTCTTTCATCAAATTAAACAAACCGTGATCGTGCCAGAAATGGGATGGAATTTATGGCGGTAAGTTCAAACTGAATGTCGGACTGGGATGTCAGAAACTGATAAAAGGTGGTTTTGCGGAACAGTGGAGATGCCGTAAATCAGGGTCATACCTGCTGAATTAGCTATCAGATGTCCCTGCAATCACGCGGACGTGCCAGTAGACAACCTGTAGTAGCATCACCTATAGCAGAACGGTAGCAGAATCCACCGGTTTCCGTATGTCCAGGTTTGGTACGTATACCTTCACATTCCGCCATGATGCCGGCTGTAAAGTCCCCCATTCTGCATCTCCCAGTTACCAAATCATCATATTTCCTTCAATTAATTGTCAGAAGGACAAGAGCTAGGGTATATTGGTGATTTTGTTCAATATACCACAAGGATGTAGATTTAACATTTTTGGACCCTTATATGGTTGACGGACCGTTCCTACAGCCGTCGTCCCCTAACTGACTGTTCCATTAGCAACAAAATCAATTAGTGCTCACCAAATGATTTCTGTACCTGATTGAAATGAATAGTGCTAGTATAATTATAAAGTGAACCAAAAAAATTATAGAGGCATGTCATTGCTATTTGCAGGTGCTATAATCACATGTGTTTAAATAATTGCCACTTTTTGTTTCCATTTCTATTTTCAAGCTAAACACCACATCTAATATCCTTGAAAGGGCTAATTTACCAAATACCAGACCATGCCATCATTACAAAATTAATGGACCATTCTTTAATTTATCTTTGAAAGGGTCATGCATCATTACCAATTAGTCATTCGTCATCCCAAAACGGGCTGTACAATACCACCGGTGCTGGATCACGAAATGCACCTTTAAATATGAAATTTCAAAATACTAGTAAGTCATTCAAACTTGACATAATATTGAAAAACAAGACTGGGCTTTCCAATAGTGTTTATTTCATCGTATTTGCTTTTGTCAATTCAGAGTTAATTTAGTGCGATTACACCAAAATCGATTTTGTGTCACTTTCATGCATAAGGCAGAGTTGTTTCGAGTACGTGCCTTATATGCATGCCTCTTGAAGCTCACAAAGATTGGCCTCTATCTGGAAAAGAAACAAAACACATATTAAAGTACAAAAAGGAAGTCTAGTTTTCTTCTTTCTGACACAAAGCTTTAATAGTCAACAATAAGTTTCAATTCTAATAATTTCTTTTCATAAATAATAAAAACACAAATAATGTATTGCAATTTCAAGGAAATCAGCTTTAAAAAGTGATTACAGAGGTACTGTTAAAGGTCGGGCAGAAGGAATATAATTGCACCACAATAAACACTCCAAATCAAAAGAAATGGTTTAAAAAATATGCAATCTTTGTTGGGCATTAACTATAGTCCCATTCGTGTTGATACTTTCGTCCCCCTGGAGTTTTGGACTATTCAATTAAGAAGTCGGAGAGGGAAAATGAAAGAATTCAAATGCACGTGCCACAAACCGGATTATTCTTGGAGGACACTCCTGTCATATACTCACTAAATACAATTTCATTCATGGTGGAACGACACATAGTGCTTTTCAGGCCGTAACATTCCTCACAATAACAGGATTAACAGAAGTCCCCTGCGCCTCATTGAATTTTTCAACCATCCGCAAGAATGGTACGGGTTCACATATCAATGAATCGAGTATAATTTTTGATGTCAATAAAAATTGCATTTGGAGGCAAAGTATCAATGTGTCGTGACTTTGCATTTCATAATACTCCAAGACCATAAACTCTCTCCTCCAGGTTGCTATACATTATACGTTCATGGTTCTCTTCAAACAACAGTATGTCGAATGTTTATACACTTTATTTCAATTCAATTTTTCAATTCAATTTCATTTATTTATTCAGCCGACATATCGCACTTGAACAGAATTGATAATCAGTATATTAATTCATAATACTAAGTATAAATTGCGAAACGGGCTAAAATGAGCATTGAGGGATTGATATGCTAGGCCAGTAATGGACAACCCAGTAGGGCTTATAGATATTGCTTGCCCTGTAAACCATACAATTACAATATACTCAATATTATACAAAAATGACACAAAGGGGATGATATAAAAATTACATAGGTAATTATACATAACAAAGAAACAAAAAACAAAACAACACATATATCTAATGCTACCAACACGTCGGGAATAAAGATACGGGACATGGACAAGGCGGACTTTTCCAACACATGTCTTAGCTGATGGTATGTAGTACAAACACAATTAGGAAGCAGAGGTAGAAGAGTAGAGGTGAAGAAAAAAAGTTAAGGGGAGGTAGAAATGAAAGAAGCTAAAGTGAGGAAGAGAAAAAAAGACCTGGGGGAAATTATTTAAGAAAATTGGTACGGGTTTGATGATGTTTTTTTTTAACAACCAGAATTGTTACTGTTGATGAATGTTTTTTATCTTAAAGGCCAGAACTTTTTTCTTAAATCCAGAACTTACTTAAGATAATTTCCACCATTACGTAACCTTTTTGCATCTTTTATAGTGTCTTTAATGAAGTTATACCAACCCCTTTTTGAAGTATTTTCAAATCTGTTCAAATGTGAGTAACGTATTTTAACTAATTGTTTCACTGTTTTCACTTAACCAGAGAGTGGTCTCATGGAAACAACACAAAAAGCATTGCCAGCGTCTACGACGAGAGCGTAGAGCGTGAGTAAACTCCAGCTTGTGAGAACCTTTTTGTTCGGTATTTTACGGTCATTTGAACTTCATACAACGTTTCTCAAGAGCGAAGTGATCGGAACATTTCATATTATTTTCACAAGATTTTTAAACATTACGGGTAACAAAATCACCCAAATGCAAGCTCATTTTCTACAGTCGTAGCTGTATGGACGATTTTGATGGGGTTTTTTTCGGTATTTTTCTGAAACTAATTTATCCTCTATTTGGTGTGTTATGACGTCTCGTATACGCCTAATAAGGTCAGAAATACCTTTCAAAACACAAATAAATGAGCCTGTGCACAAGTGATCTGATTATATATATAAACAGTTTTTAAATGATCTTTACTTGATTTGGTTCAGAATTTGGTATGTCAAAACATTACATAAATCCAAATTACACAATTACACCACAATTTAAACGATACTTAATGTCAAAAGAGGCGTTGCAGTTCAACATGATATGTCCTCTCAGCGAAGACTCCAAATTACAGCGCACAAGTCATACAACACTCAGGTAATAATTCCAGGGGAATCTTCTCGTCCTGAAGGTAATCTTGTCCCGCAGTTCAAGACGACGGGGCTTCCCTCTATGGCAAACGGTCCATAGAATAAAATCCAGTAAATACCCACCATCAGTCTGTCGCTATGTCCTCAATATAGGACCACAAACTGGAATCCTTTTTGAGATCATTTTGATTCCAAAACTGAAGCTCTTTGGCTTAAAAGACCACGCAGACAATTTAACTATCAAGCTCCGGCGGCAATCCAAAATATGAAATCCTGGCACTATATGTAGAACTCAAATAACCATTATTGTAGAGTAAACTAGCTTAATTATACTTACTGTATAGCTCCAGAGCTCTAATTTCCGCTCCCTGATTTCAACTGCTGGCAGAGAGTCGCTTTCCAGTGATAGTATTTAACTACTCACAGATAAATTCCCTTTATAACAATCTCATTACATTTCATTTCGCATGCGTAAACATTAACCTACTTACACTAGCTGTCCAATTGGAATTCATCACCCTAATTACCTCCCTTCATATATAACTTTGTGGGGGATTCCCTAGGTTCTGCATATTTTTGATCTCAAACATTAAACACGTTTCACATAAGTTTAGCATCCTGGGGAATTCCCCACTTCCCCTATTGGCAATCTAAACAAGTGTAGTTTGGCAAAACAACTCAGGGAATCCCCTTTTCTCTCGTTTCATTAGTAAACACAGTGTTTTAATTTCCCGTGAGAAATCTTTTCTCAAATAAAATTGGAGAAATTAATAATTTTTAAAAAGTTTTTAATCCGAAAAATGGAGGCCATATACAGTGACAACAACTTGCCAAAAAAACATGAACACTGAGTGTACTATGCCCTTCCAAAAAACCCCTACAGTGCGAGGTCACAACATCCGGTGAATTAATTTATTTATTATTTAGTTATTAGCAGTCAGATTGATACAGGTTAGCCTAATCAAGTTAAAAAAACTGCTATCCATAAAGGGCCCTGTTACAAACAATTGTTCATAACAACAAATTACGTACATGGCAATTGAATTATATGAAAAAATACAGATCACATGGTATATACAAACTCTTTTATAAAAAACCTATAAATATTAATTTTACAGAATTTCCTTAGTAAGAATATAAAAACACACAAAATACCTACACTCAATATAAAAACAAAAAAACAAATCAGTATAGGACAAAACAGCCACGATCTGACATATACTGCAAAACACACATAAATAAAGATTCAAAAAACAAAGCCAATCGAAACACCAATAAAATAGGTAAATAATTAAAACATTAAGACACAAACATTTAATTAAAAATGCTTTAAATGCCTAAGAAGTGACGTTGCTGCTTGGCCGCTGATCATTACTTAAGTTTTTCCAACCCAGGGTCCCAAGATACTGGAAGTACGATACCCGTGTTGATATTGGGATCGTATGACATAGACGCACCATTTGTTTTTGAACGTTACCAATAGAATGTGATCGCACAGTGAAGGTTATCACAACCACTAACACTCACTTTTACACAGTAGTCTATGGGGAAATGGCAACTTTTGAGCATGTTTCTTTCACTTTAAAACCTCACAGACAGAATACAAAATATCACACACCAAAGTACAAGCTAAAATCACCAAATAACCAAATTTGAACAATATGGATACCAAAAAATTTTTTAGTTACGGAATCACCAAACTCGCCCGACTTCAGACCGGCACACAGATTCTCTATAGTCGCCAAGCTGTAATGTGCAAAATCGATGTGAAATTGATGAGGCGCGGGCGGAGTAAATTGCCTCAAAGTCACTGTCCAAATGCCATTATTTTTTGAGAAAACATACCAGTCTCATACCATTCAATCATGAAATTCCATCACTTCTTAATATAACTAGTGCATTTTTCAGCCATTTTTAAAGCAGCTTTTCCAGATGCCATGCAAGAAAGTAGTCTACCCAAAATTTTGATCCTTATGGCAGCCAGGTTATGGTGTATAACCTGAAGCGGTTTCAGAAAAATACTCAGGAGCCCCAAGTTGTTACGGGCAAGACTGAACACATTCTATGAAAACTTATTAGGAAGGTTTTTCCAAGCAAGGGCATTTCACAAAACATACATTAAATGTGTGTTCTTGGATGAAGCACTCAAGGACCATTCTTGCCAGTCGATTGTGAAGTTTTCTATAATTATCTTGAAGACCACTTAGAGCATCTAGACCCACACAACATCACAGTAGTCTAACAAAGGCATAATCATAGCACTGCTTCACATTTAAAAGTTCCAGCAGGTAAAACTGGTTTACTGATCTTTCTAAGAACACCTATTTGCTGTGAACTTTTTTTTAGGCAATAAATCAACATGTTTGCGCCCAAGCTAAATGTTCATCGAGCATTACATAACCCCAAGGTATTTAAATTTCCTCATTATTAAGAAATAATCGAACATCATAAAAGGCTGGCAATCTTTGACATGTACCAAATAAACATAAAATTGGTCTTATTAATTTCAGAGTCACTTTATCAAGACCATCTATCATGTCATTCTGAAGATCTAATGCGGAGAGGACTTGGCTTTTGTCGAGATGATTGGTAATTGAATTAGGTAATTTGTGGTTCGTGTTGTGGGTCCTCTTATCTACTGTCCATGCTCACAATACGAATTGTGGTTTTTAATCTTCCTGTACAAAACTCCTATCGAATTCTTGCAAAGTGAGGCAACAAGCCTGATTTGAACTATTGAACTTGGTAGTGGCCCAGCATGCACATAGGCCAGGTGAATTTGGAGACATCAAATTAGGTGCTTGCTAGAATGAATTCTCGACAGTGGGTATTGCTTTTCTTTGGGTTAGGGATGGGGAATATGCTCCACTCATCGCATGATTATTCCTAATATGATTTGAAAATTATTTGTATCAGACTTGTGAACCTATGAATGAAGTTTGGTGAGAGCGCTTAAACCAGGCTGATCATTGTCCTAGCTTGACAAGTCTACATAGCCCGGGGCCGGAGGGGGGATTGGTAGTGATGGTTGAGATAAGAAGTCGAGGGTTTTTGCCCAGAGATTTAATAGGCATATGTTGATAGGGCGAAGCCCCGGATACGACTTCCCAATATGTAGTTAGAGTAACCTCGAAACTAATCATTGTCCAGAAGAAAATCGGGCTCTTTATTGACTGCAGAATAAATGTGACCTATTAACCGCACAAAATTCAGTCACACTTAACATCAATGCCCTCTTAACGTTTCTACGTCCTCATCACAGATATAAAATCATTTGAAAAATAAAGTAACTTGATACATGTATCAGTTCTGAGTGAGTTGAATCAATCATACCATATGAAGGAACATACATGGCTGACAAGCATTTGAGGTTTAAAGTATTGTCTATATTTGTAGACCAAAATATGCCAGATCTTGAACAAAAAAGTGTTTCAAATAAATCTTACCATTATCACTGACTTTTACACCTATATGTGAGATACGACTGTATTTTACATGAACATAGGCATACGCTTATCATCATTTTGAAGATTTATTTACTTACTTGGCCGCCGTGCATTCAAATGGGAATCCGTGGATGGGGAAAGCTGACTCCTTGATTCAAAAGAGCTCGGCCTATACTTAACTGATTGGAATTATCTTTGCAGCAAATTAAAGATAATGAAATAGGCTTTTGTATGATACCACATATGTTAGCTATATGTTATTTAAAAATTAAAAATGGCGGACACAATCAGGGTCATTTTTTTACTCACTCTGTACATTCTTAACTGATATTCCTTGCCATATGGCCTTCGCAGACTCGAGGGAGCAGCTACTCATTTATAATTAATTTTTCAAAAAATGTAAGTTCACCAAATTAGCGACATATTTCTTTTTTGCTGTACTGAATAGGCTGTTTAAATTAAGGGTTTGCCGCCACCGTTTGACTATCTGCCATCTGCCATCTGTGTAGTACGCCACCCACGTCCTTGGCAGATGATTTGTATCATTAGAAAGCAGCGCCGTCTTGCACGATGCCTCAAGTGAACTGTCACTAATGTATTGCATGTAAATGATCGTAGAATTGCTGCATACACACATGGGATTTAAAATCTGCATTAAGAATTTATTGTTCTACACATTTTTTCTGTTCTAACAATATCAATGGCTACTGGACATAACGCAATCACTACATTGGTATTATTTCATGGTAAGAGAGAAAGTATTAAGGGCGGATGCTGTACGCAATGATTTTTTGTTTTAGACTGCGAGGCTATGCATATACCATGACCAAGTTGATTGGCAAATTGACTTCAAGGCCATCAAACTGGTGTGTCTATAATGTTGATAGATCGTTTGGATATCCATAGGATTATAGCTCTTGCATGCGTCGACTTAAGATTCTCACAACACGAAAGCTAGCCATTACTTATGGATCATATCTGCAATGCGACTTAAGGGAATTATTGGTATGAAAGATGGAGTCTATCTCAAAATATAATACCGTGTCGACATTAAGGGACAGAACTATCAAGGAGCACGCTTCGTATGGATAGATGTGGAACCAAATTATAAACAGCCGTGTTGGAATGATAAACGCTGCTTCCATTTTAATATTACAAGATTACATGTGAAAATTTCGTGCGACGTCTAAATTATTAAACGACTTCAACGTATGATCAACAAAAATGGTTATTTCGGAAGGTTCAGTTTTTGTTGTGACAGTACTTCAACATATTGTATCTATATTTCTCAATCATCTTATGTTTTATCAGGTGTGTCAACGTTAGCGCCATAAAGATTTCAGCCATGCTTAATATGGGTGCAGTTAAAGGGTTTGATGTCTTTTTAGACGACCCCTTAGAGGTATATCACGTGGGGGAGACTTTAAGTGGCCACGTAGCGGTATCACTCACCAAAGACTTAGCGATGAAAGGTAAGTATGCTTTCCAAATCAAAATATACAAAAATTTAATGTAATTTTAAGACGTTGTTGTTATGTTTATTTTTTTCTCTTAAGGTATTTCAGCACTGCCTCTTATGTTTAATATAAATGGACAATTCACAAACGATTGAGACGTACAAAATCATTAATTTATCATTAAATGTGCAACGAGAGATTTCAAGTCATCCATATTTTTTGTGATATGTAGTGATTTCATATAGATTAGACATTCAATAGATTCCTTACCCTTTATTTGGTTACAAAAGTAACTTAAAATAAAAACAAACGCTTAATCCTTTCAGATGGGTATAGTTTTGATAGAGAGCTTTACACCAGTGTAAAAATCAGAATTTTTGTATTTTTAGGGACACCTATTATTTGAAATCTCTTGTTGCACCTTGCCATCCCATTTAATGATAATGGACAACACCCAAACACTCAGCTTCAAAGCATCTTTCCGTGAGTCACCTAAAATTCTCATTTCACGCCTTACATGCATTACGGCTTCTTAGCATCTACAAGCTACATTCTAAATTCAACATTCACAAATAACTGATCCTCTCTACGAACAGTTCAATGATTCTCCTGCACATTATTATTAATACTACATGGTTAGAGGGAAATAGGGCACATATTTTCCCGAGGTACTGGCTACGGGCCCATCACCCCGAACCCGAAGGGTGAGGGGTGACAGGCCCGTAGCCGGTACCAAGGGAAAATAGTGTGCCCTATTTCCCGATATAAACCATGTAGTATTTGTTTTATTACACCTCACTGTGACTCTGGTGACGAGGTTGTAGGGAAACAGTTCAATGTATTTCCCAATCTATTTCCCTAGGGAAATAGCCCGCGTAATAGGAATCAGCCAATGAAATAGCATGATTATGTTAATGAATATTCATGAGGTGTAATAATATGTTCTGTCCCCAATGATTTGCACAAAATATATAACACAGATTACGCTTCATCAATTAAAGTATTGAAATTTTAGTGTCACACTGGAGGAACACACTAGTCTATGTTGAGATCCTTTATTTCGAACCTTAACGTGGTTTAGTATGAAGTTAGTGGTAAACTGATCAAAGATTTGTGTATTACCGGAACAGGAGTAAATGAAATGGGACTGGATTTGTGAATGGATTTTCACAATATTGATAAATATTGTATGTTAAATTTAACTACATACAAATAGGTCTGGCTTTAAAAAGCCAGGTGATCGCGAAATCCGGGGACCGCCTAGTTTTAAATTAATTATACCAAATCCTTAAACTTTTATCTGCTGTAGCAGAAAATCTAAACTGAATTCATTTTTTGTTAATTCAAATAGGTTTTATTAGCATTTTCATTCAGTCAATGCATTACATAATGATAACATTAATGACAAAAATTTAAAGAGATAAATAGTTACTTTTAAAACAGAATTTAGAAAAGACATTAAATGAAAACGCAGGAGAGGCCATAATAAGTAAGAAGGACTTTGAACATGGCCCACCTTTCACTATACAGAATATACAATTAATATTGGATTACTAGACAGGACGGGACAAGATAGGACAAGGCAGAACAAAACAGGACGAGACAAGACGAGGACAATGACAATTGTTTTAACAAAATTAGAGGCAAAAGAATCATTGAACATAGTGAGCCAGTCAAGAAATGACGAATGCAAGGATGGGAAGGTAACTATCGAGTGATCAGCTAGAAATTGAAAGGATAGTAATTCGGTTAATCAAAGTATATCTAATTTGAATATTTGAAGCTGATCCTTTCTCAGCCAAAACATCTGCTAAAGGAGAGGAAGTGTCTGAGAGGATCTCCCAGCAAAATATCAAAACCTGGCACACCTTAATTGAATCCACCAATATGACCCATAACAGCAGGAAAGCATGGTCTACTATCCGAATGCTTCGAGGGGATCCAACAGAACCTACACAGCAGTCAAATGTTACAACCAACCAAGTTAAGTTATCCACCAACTGCTATTAAATGGCAAGTGCATCAAGAAGCCAAAGAAGATCAAACTAGACCGTAAGAGGTATAGTGGCGACCCTGGTTTCACTCGCCCCTTCAACATGGACGAACTGGAAGCCGGTATTACTAAACTTCAACCAGGAAAAGCAGTAGGCAACATCTTAACTGAGCAGCTGAAACTTCGGCCCAGTAGCAAAGGAGTGACTTCTTGAGCTCTACAAATGCTGTCTTATTTCCCAAAGGTTCCCAAATATATGGAGGAAAGCACGTGTTATGGCAAAGACTGGGAAAGATCCATCTAATCCCAAGAGTAATATCACTCCTCAGGCATACCTACAGACTCTTTTAACGTCTCCTACTCCTACTCAACCGCAACACATCTGTGATAGACAAACACCTCATACCAGAACAAGCAGGTTTCCGACCAGGAAAATCAACAACAAGTCAAGTACTCAATTTAACTCAACACATCGAGGCTGGTTTCGAGAAGAGTTTGGGGTCGTGTTCATTGATCTATCAACAGCGTATGGCATTGTTAATCACAGATGCTTACTCCATAAGATTCTGAAACTCACCAAGTGATCCGCTTGACTGAGCTCATCCAAGGATTGCTCTCAAACAGGATGTTCTTTGTTCAGTTTAGAGCAAAGAAGAGCTGATGGCGTAGGCTCAAGAATGGACTACCCCAAGGGAGCGTGCTCGCACCAATCCTGTTCAACATCTATAACAACGACCAACCTAGGAGTGTAGGAACATGCCGTTTTATATATGGAATTATTGGAATTAGCGCACAAGATGCAGACTTCACAGTTGTCGAAGACTCTCCAAAGCTTTGGATGAAGTCACTAATCATTATGAGGAAAACCACCTACGTGCAAATCCATCCCAAGACAACCTCTACGCAACCGTGAAGTCAAACGTCAGCTTCTTCTTCTTCTTATCGTGTCCAAACACTGTGGTTCTCAAATATGATCCAGCCAGAGATGGTACAACGTCTGGCTGCTTCACAGAATTCCGCAAGGTCCTTGTTTGTGCATTGTTGCTCCAGCAGTGGGCAGACCAAAAGATGCTCCATTGTCTGTGGTGCTGTTCCACAACCACAGGTAGTGTCCTGATCTGCTTCCAGGTAGCCCCACTTCTGCAAGGAAACCTTAGATCGGCCAATTCTGGTTCTCAATCTTTTGAGGCATCGCCATTCAGCCCATGAGGAGTCAGCTCCAGGTGGGAGATGATCACCAGGTTCAATGCCAATAGATGTTACTTGGTTGATGGCAAGTCTTTCTTTCCACGAGGAACTTAGAGACTGTTTCAAGAGGTTGGATTTGCTTAAGAAACTCTCTCTGGATTTAAGGCGGTTGGCAGCAGGTATCTGTCCAGACATAGGGTGCTTCACATTAGATACTTGGCAGCTACGCTCTTGCATGCTCGCTACGCTACGACGGATGTCTGGTGGAGCAATTCCTGCTAGGATGTGTAAGTTTTCCGTTGGTGTTGGACGGAGGCATCCTGTGATAAGCCGGCAGGAGGCATTTAACGCTGAATCAAGCTTCTTGGCACGGGTTGATCTTTCCCATACAGTGCAAGCATACTCTGCACATGAGTAGCACAGGGCCAGTGCCGTCGATCTTAGGGTATGTGGGCGAGCACCCCATCTTGTGCCAGTGAGTTTGTTCAAGATGTTATTGCGTGAACATACTTTACTCTTCGTCTTCTCGATGTGGGTCTTATAAGAGAGAGTGCGGTCCAAGGTAACTCCTAGGTAGACAGGGTTATGACAGTGCTCCAGGGGTGTTCCAGATAACTTTAAAGGGGCATTTCGTGATCCACAGCCTCGTCCCCCGACTTACCTAAAAAAGTTGAGATGTTTAAATCATCTGAACCGTTAGCCTGAGTTATCCACGTGTGCCCAATCTTACGTGCAAATTCGGTCGCATCTGTAAGAAATTCGCAATTTGGTATTTTCTGTCCGTATACAGAAATTACAGCACAGTACCCTATGGGACCGTGGGAAACGAGCAATTGCTCATAACACAAAACCGCAAGATCGGGATCAGCTCAAATTTTGAGAACAAGCTTTTTCTCAAGCATATCTAGTGATCAATGAATAAAACAGAAGGTGCTGAAATCACGAAATGCACCTTTAAGTTGACGTTTGGGTTCACGGTTGCGTAGATGGAAAGCACACACCTGTGTCTTAGATGGATTAGCACGTAGGTGGTTTTCCTCATAATAAGGAGTGAGTTCATCCAAAGCTTTGGAGAGTCTCTCTTCAACAACTGTGAAGTCAGCTTAAAGTAACCTGGTCAGGAACACCCCTGGAGCACTGTGATAATCATGTCTACCTTGGAGTTACCTTTGACCGCACTCTTTCTTATAAGACCCACATTTACGTTTCTTTCTTTTCGTTCTCATCAGTCTTGTACAGGGTGAGTAAAAAATACTTGACCCTGTTTGTGTCTGCCATTTTACATAATGTGGTATCATCTGAAAGCTTAGTTCATTGTCTTTAATTTGCTATAAAGATCATTCACATCGGTTAGGTATAGACTGAAGTACAGTCGTTTGAATGAAGTAGTTGGTTTTCCGCTCTTTGCACGGATTCACATTATGAAGGGCGTATAGCGAAGCAAATCAGTGTCCAGAAGAAAATTGGGCAATTTATTGACTGCAGAATAAATGTGTCGCTAATTAACCCAACAAAATTCAGTTACAATTTACCACTGATGCCCTCTTAACGTTTCTACGTCCACGTCCTCATCATTCATTCATAAAAATCATTTGAAAAATAACTTGATACATGTATCAGTTTCAATCATACCATATGAAGGGACAGACACCGGTGACAACCTTTTGATGTTTAAAGTATTTTTTCCATTTGTAGACCAAAATATGCCACATTTTGAAAAAAAGTGTTTGGAATAAAACTTGCCATTATCACTGGCCTTTACACCTTAAAAGATACCACTTTATTTGACATAAACATAGACATACCCTTATCATCTTACATTCAAAGGGAATCCGTGGATGGGGAAAGCTGACTACTTGATTCAAACGACTGTAGCTTGGCCTATACTTGACCGATTGGAATTATCTTTGCAGAAAATTAAAGATAATGAAATAGGCTTTCCAATGATATCACACATGTTAGATATATATTTAAAAATTCAAAATGGCGGACACAATCAGGGTCAAGACTAGTTTTCCATTAACCAATTAAGTTTTAGAGCCATGCTGTGCAGAATATTTTTAAAAATGTACCGTAATTTTTTCTTGGGTGAAACCACCCCTACCACTCGACTTTGACGGCATATCGTAACTCTGGTTAAAGTGCTACGCGAAAAGGATGAGGAAAACAATTGCCTGGAAGCTTTTTACGAAAGTTATTGGCATTTGAGCACACCGGAGCTGAGGAAAGTTTACTTGTAACAATCCCCTCCCCCGGTCTCAATAAGAGGAGTGATAAAACGTCATCAGGCTGAGTGAATTTGTTTAGGTTCAGTAAGAATGCCTCTAACATTATAAGGACGTTGGTGACCTTGTCTTTGCGATAATTTAATACATTTGTGTCACGTCTATTTTTGTCTAATGTCAAGCCAGAATTTGACAGATTAAATACTCATATAATTTATGCGTGCGTGCGGTGTTTGAAAGTATTTATGTTCGTACCATAATCAAAATTTGCTCAACATTTTCTGACATTTCTTTTTCAAACCCTAGAAACACTGAGGGTTAGGATTTATGTTAGGGCAGGGGTTAGGGTTACAAAAATTGGGGTTAGCGGTTAATGTATTTAAGGTTATGAATAAAATTTAGAGTTTATGGTTATGGTTTGGTTATTAAGAAATCGAAGGGTGTGCGCACTAAAGTGCTTATTCACATAAAACACGTATTACTGATTTTGAGATAAGTGTTTTTGTTTTGACTGACTACACGAGTTCTTTAACATGTTTAACAGATTTTGTGTCATGTTGGGAACATTCGTGAAATGTTAAATGCAAACCAGTCACTTGTAGAATTGAGAGTTAGAACTTTATTGCTCTTTGGATTACACACTTGCATTTTTGGTTTCTAAAAACACTATTTCTTTGAAAAAATGGCCATATCTAGGAAAAACACTATTTCTTTGAAAAATGGCCATATCTAGGGGTGTTTGATGTAAAGAACATATTTCAGCAATTCCAGATTGAGAATCAGTTTTTCTATTAGATGATCTGTGATACGGGGTGTCGTTTCGAGAGCAATATAATGGACCCCAATGGAATAAGCTTCCTGTAGATTTTTTCCTGGGTTATCCAGGAGATTGTCCGAATAAATCAAATCAAATAAACCACTGTCTTGTTTGAAGCCCATTGTGTCAGTCCAATATATTTATAATTTAACCCAAAACAAATTGCAAAGAAACAATTTTGGTGTTAATATGCTGTGAACCTGTCCAAAGATAATACATGTATATCAAAAGTTGACCAAAATCAACTTAGTGGAACATGTAGAAATAAGGGTAAACGTTTGTACGGAGGTAAAAAATAGAATGGTTCGAATCGATTTAAAAGATGTACCAATTTATTGAGCTACTCCTAAGGTTTAAAAAAGGTATAGTTTGCCTTATCTATATGATCTATAATTTTAGTACAATAGGCACATAACAGTTCAAGGTCATCCTGGGGTAAAATTTACAGATTGTTCCGATTTTGTTCGAACTGCATTTGACCAGACTAGATGAATAATTGTATGTAACATTAAACGAACAATTTGATGCCATTTCTATAACGAACAGATACGATTTTACTCCCATTGTGATCTTGAACTTATTTTAATATTCAAACATTTTTAATTTTTTGTTTTTTTCAAATTTTATGAAATCTTAAAGGTGACGATAATGTTGATATACTTTTCAACGTTGACCCTTTTCATATCTTGTCCCCTGTATATATATGCCATTCCTCTGATGTTGGTTAACTTTTGATGTTGTTCTTAAAGGTTTTCTCAATACAATTATGGATTCTTTTTCAATTTTCTATTAGTTAAGGCATCACTAATTTGACTGGCTTATAATAATGATGCTAATGTTTCTCAGTGGTGATGCTGTACATTGGAGAAACTTTCTTTCAATCAGAACCAATGGTTAAAACTGACTAACCTGATGATTCTTTTCAATAATATGTTGTACATTATTGTGATAGGAACAATGAACTGGCTATCTTTTGTCAAACCATTTAAACAATAGCCTAGGGTTTAGATGCAAATAATTCGAACCCAGTAACTACTAAGTCGGACGAAATGGTTAGCATAATTTTCGAGAAGCAGTAGGGGGACGTTATACATTATTTTGATAAGTACAATCAACTTGTGATTTTTGGTCAAACCGTTTAAACTATAGCCTATGCATTTAAAAGTTTTAAATGCAAATAATTCGAAATCAGTAACAAGTCGGTCGAAAGTAATGACATTTTATTGCGCTTACACCTTCAATCGTGCACAATTAGGTTAATATAATTACTCCTAAAAATTATCGACAAAAGTGGGTCACCTTACGAAAACAAGCGAGTGCGATTGTGATGTGGTGTGTCGGAGAATTGCCAAACTATTTGCTCATTTTGTTGTGAAATATTTTGTAGTGTTCAGAAATAATTTCCTCCTCGATATGATTTTGTCTCATCAGAAGAGTAAGAGTTGTATTATGCATTGATCACAACCTGGTGTGAGTGGCTCACAGTACAGTAAGAGTTGTATTATGCATTGATCACAACCTGGTGTGAGTGGCTCACAGTACAGCATAAGTTGTGCTTTTTCTCGGGTTGATTCATGCAGAACACGGGTTAGAGCTCACCAAAGATTTATAGTTGAAAGGGAAATAAAGCCACTTAGTTTATTTTCCACCCATTTTAAAATGAGACTGTGTGAATTTAAAATTTTGAACCAAACTGGATCTTTGCATCCTGTATAAAATACTTTAAATTCAGATTTAACTGCCAATGTATTCACAATTGTTTCAGCTTGGTTCCAACAATATCTGCTTTTAAATGCATAAAATGTTATGCCTAAAAATATATAGCTCAATTAATATGTCCAAATTGACACTTTATCACACATGTCAGTGTGTCAGAAGCCAGCTAATTACACATGGCCTAGGTCTGTGCTGTATGTCATTCATTCATTCATCAGGCATTGATCGATAAAAACATTGATTCGCGTTTATTGTGTATGTTTTATATGCACACTAAAATGTTCGACTGCTCGAGTCCAAAGCCGTGATCGCGTTCGATGCATGAGTTGATTGCTATACCTTTATGCAGCCAACCTGCTTGCTTTTATACATTGACACTGACTCAGCAATTATTTGTACCTGGCAAGATTGATGTGTAACCATAGCAACCGTAATTTCAAGCATGTATTTCGAGGATACGGTGTGTTTTAATGGTGGTTTGACTTTGAAGTATACAGTGGCAGTGGCGATGTAGTGCAAGTGCTGAGAAATTAACAACAGCCACGTACCATACCTGACATTACATGTATATACATATGCGCTAATTACAAAATGATATGCTGGTTATTACATATTGCAATGACACATTTAAATGACCATAATACATGTAGTCGAGACAGGAAAGGATATTGATTTCCTAACTGGAGAAGCGCATTTCTTAAATAAAAGAGAAGATAATAAATAACATAAAATACCCTTATACATTGGCTCTATTCATGTTTGTTCCTTGACTTTGCTCGATGTAAGAGAAGCGTTACTTCTTCTATTCCGACGTGCTCCAGCTTGTATGTTTTAACTAAGTGTAAGTTGGTTTGGTTGAAAAAAATAAACAAATGAATTTAAAAAATAAATTAAATAAATAAATAAAATAAATAAAACAAAATAAATAAAATTAAAAAAATAAATGAAATAAAACGCACACATGCTTATAGCAAAAGCATGTGCATAAATATTTGATCTGTGTGATTTCTTGGATTATCATACTTCGTCATGCATGTCAGCAATCTGTTGGTTCTGTAATATAATTTACTTTTATCAATCATAGCACAACTACCACCCAAATGACATAATAATAGGACATTTTATGAAATGATTTCAGCTGATTTCATAGAATACACGATGTCATTTTACAGTTAAACAGTATAAGGGTCTTGTTAACTATATAGTCAGATGAAAGCAATATGATATGAATTTATAAATACTCGTTCTAATGTAAAACGATAGGATTGTGAATGTGATGAAAACTTTGAACAAAGGAATTAGAGGAAATCTTTCCTGGAAACACTCAGCCCCGTGATTATATAGGGCGAGTCAAAAACAGTACAAACCAAATTGGGCGATTCTTTTCATGGAAAACCCCTCGGTTTCTATTCGAAATTTTTCTTCCTGTATTATAGTACATTCACTTTTCGGGTTGAAAATAGAATTCATGGCGTTCAAACAGTGACGTTGCGGAAGTGAAAGTACACTGTTAAAATAAAACCTGTTAAAAAAACAGGGATTGACTGCCAGCTGGGACTCACAAAGTGCAGAACGTAAACTAACCGGAGCCCGTAACCATACGAAACCATGCGGGAGCGTAAAATAACAGCGTAATAAAATCTCAGCTCTAACGTTATTGTTGGTTTTTGATTGTTTAAACAATATTAAGGAATTAAACGTTATTGCAAGCTCTGACCAAAATTTTCACGGTGTAGCTATGGCATTCATACAAAAGTTTGTATTTATTACGTTCCCAATACGTTACACAAATGTGTTTTTTCCCCAAAAAATTGCTTCGTTTCCCTGACGACCCCCTACCCCCTTCAAATGAAATATCTGGTTAATCTGTGGTAAGACGTAATGACAACAAGATATCAAAGTATATTTTTGCCTTTAAAGCAATAGTTTGCAGCATTCTTTCCACATGTAAAAGGTAACAGAGCAGACCAAAGCATCAAAATTTCCATAGAAAATGTGTGATTTCATTGAATCTGCAGTTTATTTATGAACACATGTTCCGCTTAGCATTTGAATGCCGCCGCCAAAAGAAATCAAAATGTTATTATATTTTGAAACCTCACGCCAGGGCCCGTCTCCAGGAATTTTTGGGGGGGGGGGGGGTGCGGAGGATTGCAGAAGTGGACATTTTTGATACACAATTTTTTTTCGGCTCGTGCGCTGCCGGTTTGAACCAATTTTGTTTACCCGTCGCCTCCAAAAATCTAAGACGGGGGAGGGGGGCGTTTTTCAACAAGGCCAAATTCAACATGAAAAGCGGACCTTCAACATGAAAAGCGGACCTTAATCAACATGATGATAAAGCGGACCTTTGTCATCGTTGGTTGGCCCCCTGGCGTACGACCCTGCCTCACCGCTGTATATAGTGGGTGAAGTAACGTCACGTGTGCAAATTTGATCTTGGATGAACTCTTGGCTGAAATGGATACATTCATTAAATAAATAACTGTATAGCCTTTGAATGTCTTGATTCGATTTCAAAAAATTTTAAACATTTTGTGAAAGAGGATAAACAGGTTTGATCTAACACAGGAGTTAAGTTTCCACAAAGGGTTCTTATAAAAAAAATCCCTCATTGAATTGTACTTTGACTCGCCCTGTAGTCTGTCTAGCACTGGAAACATATGTGTTTTTGTTTTTCAGAGCTAAACGTGGTCTCGCCCTTCTGGAGAAAGATACTAAATTTATAGCTTTATGAATTCTTCTGATCATTAAATATGTCAGTTAAGCATATTTGATAATATCAATGCATTGGAAAAATATTTTTGTATATAAATTAAATAAGAACACAAGGTTTTATCTATGAGGCTCTGCATACCCATTTAGACAAAATTTTTCTATTTTTTTTTTTAATATTTTTAATTTTTTTGGTGCCAATTTTAATCAAATGTTATTAACATTATCATAAACAAACTCTCATAAACAAGCCATTAAATGCTTAAAACCAATGTGGTCATTGTTTGGTCGATCCACTTACAATAAAGCTCCATCTTCCAAATGTTCATATTTTTGTGGTCTTTAATTTTAATTTTGACCCCTCTCTATTTACCAAATCTTTATGGTCAAAGGCCACAGTGCTTAAAACCTCCCAATACCATGATCTTAATAGTTACTTCAGGATTGGCTATTTTTTTAGATCCAAACAACGAAACAAATTGAAAATTAAATGCTTGTTTTTTATCCCATTTGCCTTTAAAAGAAGAAAGGGGGATTTTGCGGAGCGCGCAAGTCCTCAGTTATTCCTGTAATGTAATGTGTTTTTTTTGTGTATGTATTTGGTTCCAGTTTGTTAGTTTTCGTTTTTTCATGTCTTTTTCGAAAAGTTGAAGTGCCCCGATTTAAACCGACTTGGGCGTTATAGGTGTAGTGGGTTTTCCTTCATATGTTGTGAGGAATGTCCAAAGGTCATGGACCAATGTCAAATGTCCTATGAGGTATGTTCCCTACGTCATTTGATCATCAAATTCGACTTATCTATCCTGGTAAACGCCTTAAATTTTTATATCTAGAATAATTGAACACATATCGACGCATACCTTCTAAGCTAGGTTATCTATGTTAGTAGGCGTTCCGTTATTTTTTCCGAATCCTTGCTTGCCAGTGCAATGGTTACCCTGCACACGAAGAAACAAAAGATAAACCTCCACGCCAAACAAAAGATTTTATGATAAACCGCAACCCACAATAAAAAGATTTTTGATAACCTGCACGCGAGAACACAAGATTCTCCCATCTCTACCACTGCTGTGTTCCTTGCAAAAACTCGAAACACAGAGCGATATATTGCGCAAGTGTGAGATTTTGACCACCACTCATGCTCTGGAGCAAGATTGTGGTAACCGTTACAGAGCGGAGCTATTCATTATATTGATTGCTGACCACATATAGGTACGATTTATTCCGTAAATGTTACAAGGATTAGAATTGCAAATCTGGCACACCAAAATCTCTGGTCTTGTGGTTAGGTAGTGACACCCCATGCTACAGGTCTCGAGTTCGATCTCGCTACTGCTTCTTTTAAAATATATAAAGTTTTTCAATTATTTTTTCAGGTTTAGAGGGAAAATTCTTAGTCAAAAAAGATAAGAAACTCAATAGGCTTCCCGTTGAGGTTAGTGAGGGAGACCTGTCTCTGGAGCATGGGTGGTCAAAAACTACCTTGTGCGATATATTTCATGCATATGCATATAGATGTCTGCGTACACATGCATGACTTTTCCCTGGTGAAGCCACTTGAACAATTCAACTTTGTGAGGTACTTGAAAGGCCAACAAGCCAGAATGTCCATTAACATAACCTCCCAGGTCAGTTGGATTGTTTACAAACGGGAAAAGAACACAAACCTTTATTCACAAGCCTTAATGACAATAGGAATTAATAACGTAAACCAAGTTGTTGATTTCCATTATAAAGCTTTCTGTAAAGACTTCTTATATAATGCCCACATCAAACGGTGTTATTATGGAGCTAACACTCTAACGGATGATACTGTAGAGGAAGATAATGACGCGCATTTCGTGCAAATCGTACTAGGACTAGACTATTTTATAGTAGATTCAATCCAATCCATCGTGTCATCCCACCGGGGAAATTTTGGACAGCTCGATTGTTGGGAGAGGAGCAGAATGTGGTGGGCCCGGGAAAAAAAAAAATTCACCTTTTTTCATGAACGAACTATATATCGGCCTTTCTGTTTAACCTAAAAAGAGCTGCTTCGTATCCAAAACACGGGCGCTCAAAAGTCAGTACATTCAATTCATCCTGTTACATGGAATACCATTAAAGCATACGATTAGTTGAATGTTTTTGAGAGTTTAATTACTAAATGTTGTTAACTTGACTGAATGCTTCATTAAGCACATATTTGATTTTCGCTCGTGTCGGACTACATGTTTCAAAAGATTTAGCGTTGAATTTTAATTTCCATCAAATGCACATCCCCTCATTCAATGCCCATACCTTCTGAAAAGTACTAGAGTTGACACGATGGGTTGAATCTACTAGGACAATATTCAAACCATATACAGTATTTAAAAAAAAACACTAGCCATCCGATAATACATAGGCGTAGGGTTTGGGCCTTAAAGGTCCCAGGAAATGAGATGATAAACCTAGTCCAAATCTTTACGGGGCATTCCATTCCAATAAACAGGGCCACAAAAAAGAATACACTACCAGTGACATCATTAGTGAAACTATTGATTTTCAGTCAGTGCCATGAATAGATTCACACCAGTCACCTGGGATTTTCTATTACTCAAAAAAAAAAAAAAAAAAAAAATTTGATACCACACATGATAGGTTTCTGAGGAATTTCCATTTTGACATAATTAAGCAATATGCAAAAAAGGGGGCGGGGCATATGACGTCATTAATGAGGTCCGATTTTTGGGCACCCCTTCTAAGTTTGCTTTGTGCACCCCAAGGAATGTCTGTGCCAAGTTTCATGCTTTTGTCCAGAAGTGCACGATGCTTATGGTTATCTACTACACTATAAGCACATATTTGATTTTCGCTCTTGTCGGACTACATGTTTCAAAAGATTTAGCGTGGAATTTTAATTTCCATCAAATGCACATCCCCTCATTCAATGCCCATACCTTCTGAAAAGTACTAGAGTTGACACGATGGGTTGAATCTACTAGGACAATATTCAAACCATATACAGTATTTAAAAAAAAACACTAGCCATCCGATAATACATAGGCGTAGGGTTTGGGCCTTAAAGGTCCCAGGAAATGAGATGATAAACCTAGTCCAAATCTTTACGGGGCATTCCATTCCAATAAACAGGGCCACAAAAAAGAATACACTACCAGTGACATCATTAGTGAAACTATTGATTTTCAGTCAGTGCCATGAATAGATTCACACCAGTCACCTGGGATTTTCTATTACTCTATGAAAAATCAATAGTCACTAATGATGTCATCACCAACCCAAATATTGAATGCTTTCTTGCCACTCTTTGTAGACTTGACACAAACCACATCAATTATATTTGCATTTCTTGGGACCTTTAACAAACTAACACGTGTTCAAAACTATTGTCAAGGGTCTATGCCAGGGAGAGATATTCTATCGTGTCAATGCGTTAAATTTAGCGCCGTCATTCAAATTGTCAACTCTATGGTGTTAATAACAACCTCTTTCGTGTTAGTGATCGCGGTGTTTTTAAATTAAGTTTTTATTGGTTTCATTCAGACTTTGGAATAATTTGTAGTTAATAAATTGTTAAACCTTGCCGCAGTGCATTATTCTAGATAATCGGTCTTTTTTTTTTGTAATCTAATACTCTTTTACAGAATAAACCTCAATACTAGTATTGAGGTTTATTCCGTTAAACTCACCCCACAATGTTAAACTCACCCCACAATGTTCATTTAAACTGAAGAACTCACCCCACAATGTATGGAAAGTACGTACATACATACACACATACATACATACAGGGTGAATCAGAAAAAAAACTGGAACCTTATTGTAACCGCCACTATTTATCTGTAATAAACATCTCTCTCAACATTTATGGTGCCAAAGGAAAGCTCATATTATTAGCTTTAATTTGCCGTAAAGATCATTGACATTGTCTAGGTATTAGAGCTATAATCCTTTAAATTCAAAGTAGTATATTCACATTAAATTGAACGGCGCATGTCCAGAATGAAATCGGGCTAATTATTGAGTGCAGAAGTGATGTGACAATATATAGTTTAATGAAACATACAATACGAAGAAGCAAACATCGGTGACAACCTTTTGCGGTAAAAATGCGTAAGTATTGTCTTTATTTGCAGACCAAAGTATGCCACATCTTTATGAAAGGTCTGATATGCTGCGAGTTTGGTGATTCGTTACTACAAATCTTCTGGTCACCATTTGTTCAAATTTTGGTTATTTGGTGATATTAGCTTGTACTTTGGTGTGATATTGTTGTATTTCCTCTGTAAGATCTGTTGCCATTTTTCTATAGACTACCGTGTACAAATAAGTTAGTGGTGTACGTATAACCTTAAGACCGAGCCGACAACCCTCTCACCTTCTATTAATCATCTTTGAAGAATGAAATTACCTAAAAGCGTATCAGTCTAATATACTAATATTTCCTCTGGAATAAAGGGTGCCCGGTTCAAATATCAGTGGGACCACTTTCTGGATGAATTCGAGAACTTAAATTTTGGATTTAGTTTTGTATGACAGTCATTGGTCAAAATCTGAACACCGCTCTCTGCATGGTTCATTTGACATGGGCAAATAAACCATGCACAAACAAACCTCTCTATTGAAGCCTGTATAGCAGATTTTAGTGAAAAGTCACCGACGCTAGTCACCAATGGCAATTCGCGCATGTGTAGTAACTGACTGACATTCGGGTGACTGACCTAAGTATACACAGAACCGAATCTGTGTGTACATTGTACGTGTCATGCAAACCATGCTTGACCGCGCCCACAAACACGGTTCCCTGCATATAATTATGACAGCAATCAATACTCCCATTGCAGCTATTGCATTTCCTAGTTCAAACTTGGTTCCACTGCTGGAAAATAGCCATGCATATTTGCTATGTCACCTTATTTGAATTATATGTCACCTTGCAATGATGACACTGTGGGTTCAGCAATGATCTAAGTAATACCGACACACATAGTAGATCTCACTAGTCACATTATATCGCTCATAATCTACCATTATTTAGGAGTACTTTTTCAACCCTCAATTTCCGGGATTGACTCATGGCGCAACGGTACTGACATAAAAACAACACAAACACTGAACAACGGAAAGTCTTGTTTAAATTCTGTTTTCAGCTTCCGATAGCCGAGACCATACCGGAATTTCCCATTATCATTGCGAATATAATTTTTACCACCTGAGGTCTAAAAAAGTCTCTAGAACGTCATGAACACACAATACAGAATTTCAAAATCTCCCCAAGCTGTATCGCAAATATGACGTCACCATTCAGTAATGAGAGTAATGAGCGGCGCTCTTCATTTGTAAAATGTATTGAAAGAAGTGTCTACGTGCCATGCAAACTTTCATTTCCCATTCTCTTTTGTTGCAACACAGTGCTGTTCCATTGTTTCCGTCTGGCAATTAATTAGTTGTAAAGCTTCCAGCAACTTGGCCTACGGGCCACGATTTGAGATTGTATATAAATAAATAAATTCCCTTAACAAAGTTCAATAACTTTCCTTGGCCATTGTATTTATAAAATGCATAGTCTCGTTTTAGTATACTTTATGATAGAATGCGCAAGGTACAGTTAATGCATGTACAGGAACAGCCCACTGATTACAGGGTGTCCACAAAATACAATTGGTCAAGGCAAAAGTGCCCTCGTCGTAAGATTATAATCATATTATCAACAACTGAAGTGTGGTGTGGATAACCAATTGTGCCCCTCCTATGACCCTCAATCGGCATTGTGGTTTCTGCGCGGGCACTTTACCTGGGAGTTTTTCCGGCATATTTTTTTGCAATTTGTCCCTGACTTTTAAATGCGCTTCTTTTCATACCAAAAACAACTAAAATCGGGCAAGCCGTTAATGAGTTCATTAGTGAGGGTCACATGGTCCCTCCCCCCCCGGAACTAACGGAAGTCAGTTGAGAATATTTTTGAAATCAAAGAACCAAAGCAAATTTTTTCTTGCTGATATATGTTCACACATACATTAAGTAAAACAATTATTAGCAACATTCAAAATAATTAACCTTTTATGTGCTGAAAGAAACAATTTCATCATGACGTTTGCTAAAAGGTACTGTACAAAGTCTAGGGAAAATGACGTGTATTTTGCAACACCCGTAAAAATACAGGATTCCTAAAACTGCAAGTTTTGTGTTCAATATATTAAGTTGTGTCTTCTAATAAGATATCAACATAAAATAAGTTTTTAAAAGTTGATGTAAGCGCAAGGCTTAATTTTATTTTCCGTCCCTTTTTTGCCCAATTTCGCGTGTTTTTGAAACAATGTTTTTCCCCTAATTTGCAGTCCAAATAACAAATTTAATTTTTGTTGCTGATTTGGGGTTGTCTTATGACCCTTCACATGTGATATAAATTTCGTACAGAAATTCCCTCGGAAAGTGGTTTTCTTGGGGGGTCCCATGGACCCCCCCCCTTGGGCAACTACTAAATGGTCACTTAAGTGTAAGATTTATACAACCTTCTCAACTGCAGAAAAGAGTTCCATTATCATTTCAATTTTAATATTGCAAACTATGGTTATTTGTTCCTCTTCCAGAAGTTCCTCTTCCAGAACTTACATATTATTTATGCAGATTGAAAGAAGTGTTTGCTATGTCTATAGGTTTCCACTAAGTGCTCTATTTTTGAGCTGCGAATCAAGCTCCTACAAATCGCCCTGAAACTCTGGTTAGTTATGTGTTCGTTCGTTCGTCCGTTCGTTACGGTAACATTAAAATGATGTATCCTTGATGCTCAGTTTACAGTTGTCCCGGTGTAGAAAGTAACAATTGTCCGGCGTACTCAGAGGCCGGGAAAATGGTGAACAATAGGGCAATTGATTCAGTTGACTCTTTACGCCAACATTAGTTTCACGCGTTATTCCGTTATCGTCTATGGAGCCCCGGACTATGGCTCCCACCGGACTATATCTGCTTTCACACCCGGTTATTTATTTCCAATCGGCACGAACACGCTTATTTCGCTGATTACCAATACAACAAAACTAGCGATTTTTGGTGGACGCGTTTTCGTCGTCGGACCTACCAAAGTCAAGTTCCCTAAAAAAATATTAGAACTGGCGCATTATTACTGTGATAAGAACCCGGATGAAAACATCACACTCGTCGTATAGCATTTCATCCCCGCCATATTGGAAATGATTCTATTAGCTTATCAACGTAACCTTTCCCCTGAACAAACCACATACCTTACGATGTTTTTTGGATGTCTAAAGATCAATTTTATAACCGAGGGGCCCCAGGCGAAATCTTCGACAAAGTTTTTTTTCATGCGGTTGTTACGTATGCTTGATACTTCGGTGACAGTGTTTCTTACAAGAGGCTAGGGCCGACCAGGTAACCCATCTTAACGTGTACATCGCAGTTTAGCCAACTTCGAAGTTTTCATTTCCAATCTCTAGTCCCCAACTAATAGATTAAAATTTTTAGCGTCAAATTGGGAATCGACGCAGGACCTGTTGCTCACAGACGAGGCACCTACCCTGCGCGCCACGAAACCGAGCTGGCAGAAGATCGGTTTTGGTAATACGTAAATAAACTCTTAACGGATAAAGCGCACTCATACCATAATCTTCTGATTGACGAGTTACCTGGTCGGCCCCTAGCCGCTTCTGTGTCTTGGCCATCAACTTTTGAACACTAAACACTCCCTCTATAGGTTTGTCTGCATCATTTTTTTTTTTAAATCCAGCCCTGTTTTAAGTTTGTGTTAGTGTAATGAATATTCCTTTTTATGAGAGTTTTCTTTAATATATGACGTTTCGTTTGTATCTTTAAAAAAAACACATCTACAGTACAGATTCAGTTTAGTTTAACTCGGAAATGTCACGTTCCCCCAGAGCGTGCACCGCCAGATCTTTGTCATAATCCTTATTACGCCAACTCGGTCCCGGGTCAGTTCTTGGATGGAGACCAAAAGGGCAAACATATAGGGACAAACTACTTTTTAATTTGCGCACTTTGCCTAGTCTTTCGTGACTGTTTTTTGTTTTCTCTCTTAATATTATTAAGCAACACCCTGCCTGTTATTTGACTAAAAAAGCATTTTTTTACAGATTTCACTTCTTTTTTCCTTGTACCTTTAATAGTTAGTATGGAACTCACGTTCACCAACTTCCGTTGTTATAGATTTCTTTTCAATTTGTTTTCCTTTTTTTCAAAATAGAGCTAAACGATTACAATAGAAAGTGAACGCTATAATAAGACGGATAATTTTTAATTAGATTTTTTAGGTGTTTTAATTTTTTTTGGCACTTAATATTTTATGTGCATTGAAAAATGTAACATCATTTGAATATAGGTTACTAGAAGCTAACGATTACAATAGAAACTGAACTCTATTATTAAAAAACACTGACTTTTTAAATTATAGTTTAGGTGTGTTTATTCATAATTTTAACAATGTACTTAATATTATTTGCAAATGTAAAAATAGCCCTAACATATATATTATGTTATGTTGTTAATAATTACGCTAATAGAAAACCCAAAACTACACACAGGAAAAGTGAAATATGAAGAATTAGGAAAGAGAAAGACAAAATTCTTATTGGGGTTTGAACACATTGACTTGTACTCTTTCATGGGGAGGAGACTGGGAATGTGACTCTTGCTTTTTTCTGACACATTCATACTCTCCCTTTAGAAGATGGTAGTCGGAACAAAATCATCAAAATGTTGGCTAAAATTATGGACGACAAACGCCTGTCTGTTAATTTAAGATGTCGGACTGCTCCTGAACCCCCAAGCGCCCCCACGTTTTTTCCATTCCCCAAGAATCGGTAAGAGTTAGAGGATCTTGGAATTCAATATTCGCTTTTGTCTGATGCTAGATTAGATTAAGGTTGGTTAAGGAAAATAACTGACAAATAAAAGACATTCAGCTTACCCATATGTCAGAAATCTCTAGATCTAATTCCAATAAGTAAATCCACTTTCAATATGCTCAATTATTTTTCGAAGTTCTATGTATGGAAATTAGATCGCTCATCTTTGCATTTTTTAATGTCCATTTTCCCTATTCCCTGTACACACATTAGGTGCTTCATAGGCCTATAACCTGTCATGCGTACTCTGTGCTTAACGCATAGGCAACATGAGAAAACTCACGTCGTTGCGAGAAAGTGCTCAGGGTTTTCTTGGTATAAGCTCTATTGTAGAATATTTTCATAACACATCTGTACAATTATTATTCTGATAGAACATTCAGAAATACGAAACTGATAATTTATAAAGAGTGGTATTTTGGTAGGGTATAATGCTAACTCTATGGCAAAAATCACCAGTGATTGCTGGTCGTATTCAAGAGGGCACCATGGACAACGGTTAGACCTATACTCTTCGTAGAAGCTGACACCCAAGATAACACTTATCTCTACTGTGAATGTCAGTTGGTTGACATACGTGCGGGAAAAAGATCCGAAACACCATTTCTAACAAGGCTATCCAACATGTGTAAAAACTGCCTCTCGCCAATGGTCATGCACACAGTGTGTGGGTAATCGCTCTCCATAGCATGTCATTGATCAGTGATTGGATGGTGTCCTGTCAAGTGGGAATCATTTACACACGATCAAACTTATGAAGGGATTCATGTCATCTGATTGGTTGGGTTAGCAAAAGGTCTGAGACCCGTTTACAGTGGACCTACTGCCTATGTTACTATATCATTCCAAAGAAAGAAACCAACAGGCAAAAAGGAATACGTTTAGAAGAAGAGGAAAACAAGCTTGAATACAAACTATTCAAACCCCAACTTATTGAATGAATTGAAAGAAAACAAGATCAGCTGATACTTTGAGAAATGAGAAAATGGAGGGACAAATGATAAGAACTAAGCAAATTTAATTGAAAAGGGCGAAAAGCCAACAAAATTTTTCCTTAATCCGAAAAAGAATCAAATTGACAAAACATTAATCCTTACTTTAGAACACGACATTTACACATAACAGGTCTAAAAGACTATTATGGATGACAACACATTTTATAAAGCTGTACAGTAATAAAAATTAACATACATCGAATTTATTTGATGATCATAAAACAAAATACAATATCAACCCTTAACAGAAACCATCACCACATTAGAAGGTAACTTATTTGACGAGGTATTGAATACCTTAAAATCGTGAAAAATGGAAAAAGCCGGGTTCAGTGGTTTCCCATGGAATTTTTCAAATTCTTTTGAAAGACCTATCTTTTTTCATCATAAAGTCCTACATTTGCCTTTTGAAACACAGATTGTCGTTTAACCAGAGATCAGGAATTGTTACTTTTCCCAAAAGGTGAAAAATGTAGGCAATATTTGAAAAATTGGCGTCCAATATCTTTACTCAATGTATCTATAAGCTTGCCTCTGGCACTATCGCAAATCGTATAAAACAAATACTACCTCACATTATTCACGAAGACCAAAAAGGATTTATGACGTAGATATATAAGAAAATATAAGCACCATATTGACATACTACATTAATCGGAAAGTAAAACATCTTGTATCATTTTACTGTTGGACTTCGAAAAAAGTTTTTGACTCAATTTTCTCATGATTTTCATTTTTCATATATTAGATATTTTTCATTTTGGCCTCAATAAAAGGATGGGTAAAAACTATTTTATACGGCAGTCCTTTCTTCAGTTCTTGTTAACGGTCACCTTTCGCCGCAGATTTCAAATTAAAAGAGGATGTAGACAAGGGGACGCCCTCTACCCATGTAATTTTCCTTTTGTGTGCAGAATTTATCCGCAATGATAAGGCAAATAAATCTATTAAAAGGTTTAATTAGCAGTTTTCGAAGCGAAGTACCTCAATTGCTGATGCATCCCACGTGGTTTCTGGATGGCTCTGAAGATCATTGATAACCACCGCATTTACATTAGACCAATTTTATCTGATATCGGCCTTAAAATAACGACTCAAAACAAAGGTATCTGGATGGTAGCATAAATACAGCACTTCTAGATTAAAACAAGAAAAAGGCTATGGTTTGGGTTTACAATGATTCTTTTTCTGTTTGTGTGTTGACTTTTCATTGGGACTTCAATAAATACCTAATTTAAACTTCAACCTTGTTTGTCTGTTAAAAACAAATAATTTATTAGGTGTAAAAGAAATATAACTGGTGTTGGGAAGGATTACGTAGTCAAATCAACTTTCAACACATCTAATCACTTAATACTTCTCTCCCTCATCCGTCTGATGCCCTTTTAAAAGAGCTAAAGCAGGTATTATATGAATTTATTTGGAGGGCAAAACAAGAATCGATAAATCGGAACAAATGGAACATGTTTATATGAAAGTGGTACAAAATGGTCCAACTTGAACGTCCCCCCCCCCCCCCCCACCCCCCCTAAAAAAATACCCCCCCCCCCCCCCCCTTCCCCCCCCCCCCCCCCCCCCCCCCCCCCCCCCCCCCAAAAACAATTTTTTTTGCATCTTTAAAAATCACTTGGATAAGACGCCTCTTAAATAATACCTTAGATAAAAAAATGTACTAGAACTTTTCAAAAATGTACGGGTATAACGAATAATCCATAACTTAATGTACGGGGAAAGTTATCTCAGTCCAAAGCAGCTAGCACTACAACATTTTCTGGAACGATGTACTAAATGCCTGGGCTTTGTATAAACATGCTGTTAAATTGATAATGTAGAGATATAACAACTCAACTACTTTGGTAAAACGATGATATAAAATAGGTAATAAACAATATATTTTAAGGCATGGGATGAAAAAGGACTTCTTTTATCAATGACTGGTCCCTAAACAAAAAAGGTAACTATTTAACCATAACGAGTTGCCTCAAAATTCGACCTTCCGATTGACTTTGTTCTTTTTGAAAATATACGAACATTTCAATATTCTGGATACTCTACCCAAAATTTCTGACACAGACCATCTTCGATTCCTTTCCGTCCTTCCCTGGATTACTATATTATTGAAGATACAAGCCCAGAAAAATATGAGCTAATTAACCGCCAATTTGTAGAAGATAACCTTGCTAAAAAAATAAATTGGAGCAAAGGTGGAACGTTCAAATTACGACAAAAAGTGGTTGATTTTAACGTCCTCCCTTTTCAAGACATTAGTGAAACAAAAATTAATTGGGTCCATATCGTTTATAAACCATTTTGGGTACAAACGCGTTCTCTTTTGTATTATGAAATATGCGTGAAATAACTTATGTAGTTTTTGTAAAGAAACCGAAGAAACAGATACCATGTTTTCTGAACCTGTGATAAAGTGGTGAAAGTTTGGAAAGACTTCACTGATAGTCTACAAATAATCTGTCGTTTGTCTTTAGTGCTCAACAAAGAAAATATTATTTTTGGATGTCTTCCAAATTACCAAAACAAAGCTTTAAATGCCATAATTATGTGGATAAAATGGAATATATATATATAAACATAAATTACTCGAAAAAATACCAACATTTAAAAATATGAAAAAGGAGCTGAAAGCAAAATATGAATTGGAAAAATTGATCCACTGCACAAACTTCAGGAATGAAGTGTTTGATAAAACTTGGGGCAAGTATTCGAACCTTTTGAAAAGTACCCTATGTGAATGTCGAATTGAAGTGTCGTTACAAGGAATTCTGTTATGTGATTTTTTGGGTCTGGTGGGTCTTCTCTGTATGTTTTTTCTCCTCTCTCCCCACCAGATCAAGTACAGGCAATAAAAGACTATCAAAAAAAAAAAGATTCGGTGCCCCCCCCCGAGATTTTGCAAAATTTAGGAAAAACAGGGGGTTTTGCAAAAAAATTAGGGGGTTTAACCAAAATGAGTTCATTTTGTACTGTTTCGGCCCCCCATGATGTTTCGCCCCTCCTATGATTTTACCCTGGCACCGCCCCTGACGCTGCAATGTGGGTTTTTGCAGTAGGACAGATGAGCCATTCGTGCGGCAAATTCTTAAAACCGGTGTGAAAGGAGATATGGTCCGGCAGGAACCACAGTCCGGGCTCCATAGACGACAACGGAATAAAGCGCGAAACTAATATTACGTGATGAGTCAACTGAATCGATTGCCCTATTGTTCACCATTGTTCCCGGACTGTGAGACCGGCGGACCATATCTCCTGCTGCTTCAAATATCGTCTTGGTTGAGGCAGAAATTAAGAATAATTAATAAAACAGTCCTTTTTTTAAAAGGACTACAAATGTAAAAAGAGATGTCTGTGTTTACTTATTGGGTTTTAAAAGAGTATAAGAATACAGATTTGCGAAATTAGCGAAAGTAAACTTAGATATGATGACGCTGATAAAGGTATTGTCGGTGTGGGTTCCCGTATCCAGGATGTACTCCCTTCGGGACGTGTTACGGTAATAAAAAATACCAGTGAATTCTATTCTAACTTTTGATACCAAATGAATATAGACTTATTGCTTGTGATTCTTCTTTCCTTGTTACAATTTGGGTGGTTGGTTGTATTGTAGTAATTTTACAAAAGGGAATTTAATCATTTACCCTATTAAATCTTAGGGCTAAATGATGTTTTGCTTGGATGTTATGAGCAAAATCTTCGAAAATGTGCCCCATTTTGGTCGACCAATATTAATTTTGAACTCCCACAACCTCACATGCTATTGGTTCATTCGCAGCTTCCGAGACATTCTCGGTCTTGTTTTATGTTCTAGAATATTTACTGAAAAAAGAAACATGGTTATGACATAACAAGAAAAAAGATTAAGCATACTTGTGTGATGGGTGATTTCTTTGGAATCAATAACGTGTCCTAATTGCAACATACATGACTCGATTGTGTAGTTATCCCATTCTGTGAAGTGGCACAATTGGTATTTCACCTTCTCTTAGAATATTACCCATATCTCTGGAATGCAACAACGGCATTCAAAAGCCAGGACTTCGTTTATGACAGGCTGTAAATATCACGTCACTATTTTATTTTTTTCACCTCCAACGAGGATGCTTTTGCCTTGCACCAGTTTTGTGGACATCCTGTATGTTAAGAATATTGTAGCTCAAAGTAAGAGAGATTTTAACATAGCAATTGTTATCAATATAAATGATTCAACACTACTAAATAGATTTGGCCTCTAACTGAAAAGTGTTTGCGACCAAAGTGAAAATAATGTGTCAGGTCTAAGTTAAATTGAAAACTAGTAAAATCTGGAACTTTTGTTAGAATTTTTGTGTTAGAAAATAAAATAAAGATGCAAATTCTACAAGACCGCCACTCTCTTGAATCGACCGAATTGTACACCAGCATGTTCGCATGTTCCAAGAATTAGAAGCATGCAAAGTTTGCTTTATAGTTTTAAAAATAACTCAAATAACTATAACCTGTTCAAGGTCATTCTGGAGCTGAAAGGTAAATTGAACCGATTCCTATGAAAATGGTGTCAAATTGTTGGTCTTACTAACCCTTTGTGGTATACACAGTCTATAAGGAGTAGTCTTCTTAGTCTTGAAAAGTACACACTGAAATGGATGATTAAATGAAAGCTTAAACAGACGAATATTTTTTTTTTTTTGCATGTTCACGCCTTTTTCCATTTGATGACTTTTTAAACCAAAATAATTTCCAATTTTTCTCTTCACGTACCATATGATAGAGCAGACATTGTACACATGACGTAAGTAACGTTTATTTGTCCTGTCCCCACCCCACCCTATCGAAAATGATCAAACTCCGCAAGTAATTTGTTTACTTTCAACACAGATTTTAATTTGATGATATTTCTCATGATGGCCAATCTTCAGGGACGATAATGCTATAGTCTATTTATTTCACAATCATGCTAATTTTAAATTTAAACAAGAACCAAAACATTGAAGCTAAGAGGGTTGTCATTTTCTTCGGAGGGGGGTCTCAAGTGTGGGAATGGCCGAGTCCGGTTTCCCCTAAAGAACACAACGTACTTTTATGACCCTCCCGTGCTTCAAGTTGGTATAAGGACCTTATGAAACTGGGATGCATACTGAGAATATCTTTTCAATATTTTGATGCCATTTTGAGTCTATGGAATTTGATATTTAAAAAGATCTTTTTATTAAAAAAAATATTTTTATGACAGTGTCAGTTTAGCATGTCAAAAAATTGTGAACGCAAATATTTAGGACCTTCTACGGGAGGAAATATCAGCTCCCTTATAAATGTCATGTTTAAATGTGGCAGAATCTTCGTGTATGGTACAAGGACAATATTGCATTTTATTACTGCACTACCTTGACCGAATGCAGAAGGCGAGAGTAAGAGGAAGTTAGCATTGCTGCTTGCAACGAATTGCACACCGACGCATATTGATTTTGTTCGCTGGCGGGATGTAGTTCCGGCATAACACAAATCTTTAAACAAATTGATCTCATTTTACTGTTATGTAGTTGTGGAAGCATGTTAACCACGTTTAATACTTTGTGGCGTAGCGTTGTAGGGGGAATTGCCTCCCCAATCCAAGTCAAGATGTGGAAATTGCCGATTGCGGCCTCTATGATGCCTAATCCAACAGTTGTTGATTTCATCAAGAGCCATTTGCGTGCAGATGGTGTTATATAAGCCCTTTGTCCTTCTGGAGTTCATTGACAGTTTTCATCTCATGCTGTATTACATTTGTCCTACCTTAGACATCTGAAGATGTCTGACTGTGTTTTTCAATAACATTTGAAGTGTCTCTCTTCTTGATCAAGATTTAGAAAAACGCACATCTTTCCATGACTTGAATTTGTGTGTGAGGCCTATATGGAATCGTGTAGACAGTGTGTTTCTAGCTCTTGAGGTATGGCTGAACCATGCATACATTGCACCCCTCACGTCTTAGGTTACCTCTGTCATACAATAGCACTCGTGTTCTACTTCACCTCTACTATATACCGCCTTTTAACAAGGATTGACTTCAAACCCCAATGACCGGAGGGCGGATGGTCGTGGTTGGACCGTGTTTCCGGGGTTTCCAGGTGTGTTTCATTAATTAGTAATTAGCATAGAAACCATTTCCAACCGAAAATAGCTGTGAGGAACTGGCAAGCAACCGGTGTTTGCGTTTTGCACCCCACGAATGTTCTGATTTTTTTTTACAGTGCATGGTTAAAGTTCAGGCATATACTATTATTATAGTGCTACTTTGAATCATAAGTGCGAACATTGCATTTGTTAATGAGACTTGCATAACTTTGCACTATCTTCAGGAGCAACTAACTGCATGGGAATGTGTGTAAAACGTGGTACAAAGCACACTGGGGAAGATAGTGGCGGGACTACCCTTCGGGCAAAAAAAAAATCCAATCCTCCCGTGGCCTTTTTCTAATGCCTATTGGATTCCAATATACATATTCAACGAGGTGCATCGAGAGATTTCAAATAACAGGTGTCCCTAAAATGTGAAAATTCTGATTTTTGCACTGGTGTAAAGCTTCCTATCCAAAAAATGAGCCTTTTTGCATTTCCGAGCACCTGTCAATGAAAGAACAGAAAGCTCTTCAAGAAACTAACAGCATTGGTATGCAGTACAAAAAGAAAAGGAAATTAGGGAGACCTCTTGAAATTGTTTTACGATATTCATAATAGAGGGTTTGATCGAACGAACAAGATACCAATATTTGAACACGGGAAAATTCAGAGAAAAATATAACTTTTGCAAATATGAAAGTCTGCCGGGGACCCGTTGTTGCGTGTAGCCCCAGGAGAGGGGTAAAGTTACTATGGGGTCAAATGTTTGAACTGCTCTAAAATCTAATGTAATATAGCTTAAATGATTCCTTAGGTAACCAGGAGTAAAAAAGTCAATTGGGTCACACGCGTGTGGTGCTTCCATTCCAAGATATTTGGGAAAATAGGCTAAAGGTCATTTGTTTATTCAAGAAAGGTCACCCTTTGCAATACCCAGATTTGTTTGTAAAAATATTTTTAAAAAATGTTTCATGATACTGATTCCAAATATGAAATGTTTTTGCACTTTCGGCATCTCCTTGTTGTTATAATGGAAGGGGTACAAAATTCCCTGTAGGACTCTATGGGGACGGGGACATTATACCCCTCCCTATGAAAGGGAACCAACCCTTTGCAAAATAAAAAGCATATTTTGAATCAGTATCATACATATTTTTTAAAAGTTTTGCAAAGAAATCTTGTTATTACAATTGTTGACCTTTCTTGAATAAACAAATGACCTTTAGCCTATTTTCCCAAATATCTTGGAAAGGAAGCACCACGCGCATGTGACCCAATTGACCTTTTTACTCCTGGTAACCTAAGGAATTATTTGAGCTATATTTCATTAGATTTAGAGCAGTTCAAACATTTGACCCCATAGTAACTTTAGCCCTCTCCTGGGGCTACACGCAACAACGGGTCCCCGGCAGACTCATATTTGCAAAAGTTATATTTTTCTCTGAATTTTTGACCAAATCCTTCTGGGCTGACGGTCTATAAGCTGCAAGATCTTGGTGGTGTATGGTGAAACGGCGTTGAAATTAAAACTCCTATTAAAAATAAGCTTTCGATTCAAAACATCTCTCGACAGAGACTCCGAGTCAATAGACTACGGGTTACCATGACACCCCGCATTCCCCCCCCCCCCCCCGGGGGGGGGGATTTTTGAAGACAACCATTTTTGTGAAGCTTATACCATAAGCAACTTAATTCAGGTTGTCTGCAAAAATCCACATCCTGGGTTAAACGGTGAGGGCGCTCTTTCAAAATGGCTGCCAAAATGTAATTTTAACCATAATATTGGTGTGTACTACTGTATTTAATTTTTTTTTCAACATTTGATCATGTAATTATCCCTCCATAATGATCCCTCCAAGATAGAGTACAAAGTATGTACATGTACACTCAATTGAAATTTTCATTTTACCTTTGGATTTGAATTGTAATATCAGGCTCATAACCAGTATTTTAGGAGAGGGGAGAATTTTTCAAAAGGGCAAAAAAACCACCTCTGAAACTACTTACGTCAAAACGTGATAAGTATATCGGTGCCTTCCTAAGCCTTGAAAGATCGACTGATGTGCCAGATCACTTGTATGAGAAATTGGACAACTTTGTGTGCAAGTTGTACAGCAAGCGGTCAACCACAAAGGATGTCAACGTCTTGCGCTATGCCGTGTTTGCAGAGATATTTACTCTTAAACCAGGAATAGTTATTTCAAGTTATGATGGCAGAGAGCCAATTATCAAGCCCTGATTTGGTACCAGGCAGATGTGGCAGAGGCAGAAATTCCTCCACCAGATGAACATGGTTGGGAGTTAATGATGGTGCACTAGATTACAAGTGGACATCAGGAGAGTTGATGCCACAAGAGTTGTCTGACATAATAGACTAAGAAGAATCTGATACAATGTAGACATGATTCAAGAAGAAGAGGAGTAGGAAGAGGAGAAGGAATTTCTGAATATGATAGACATCATATATGAAACTGGTGAGCTACGTTGAGGTGATCATCAAAAGCAAAGAGCTGCATCTAAGCTCAAATTATCAAGGAAATAGCATTACTTAAAATATCACCAATTGAGTAATATAACAATGATTATTAAAACTGGAAAATATTCTTGTTCTTATCGTATCCAAACGCAGTGGTTCTCAAATATGATCTTGCCAGAGGTGGGTACAATGTCCACCTGCTTCACTGAACTCTGAAAGGTCCTTGTTTGTGCATTGTTGCTCAAACATTTGGCAGACCAAGAGATTCGCAATTGTCTGTGTGCTATTCCACAATCACAGGGAGTGTGTCCTGACCTGCTTCCAGGTAGCCCCCCATTTCTGCGAGGCAACCTTAGACTTGCTACATCACGACGGATGTCCGGCGGAGCAACCCCAGCCAGGGTGTATAAGGAGCCGGGCCGGGCCGGAGCCGGGCGAGACAGTCCGCGACAAGCCGGCAGGAGGCATCCAACGCATGGGTTAAGCTTTCTGTGCTGACCCCCCCATACAGGGCAAGCATACGCTACACATGAGCAGCACAGGCAAGTATCCCGTTAATCTCAGGGCATAATTCCGGTCATTCATTCAGGAAGGTTCTCTAAATTGGTGCCCAAAATTGGCTTCATGGCCCCAATTTAGAGAACACTTTCCTGAATGAATTTACTTGATTTGGTTGGGCATATGCCCGCTTCATCATTCATTCCGATGAAAACATGGTAAATTAGGATTATTTTTTGAAAATTTGTCATAAAAAAACATTTATTTAAATAACTAAAACTCCGATTTCCTGTAAACAATCAGTCATGTTTCTAAAAATAATGGCTGTTTTGGTGATGTTTTTTTATTTGCCTTTATTTCAGAGCATGAGGTTTGGGTTTGTTTGTAAACAAACTGGCAATAACCCTGCCATTAGTCCGCGCTCTATTTACCATACAAATAAACAAGGTATTTGGAAAAAAAACTATGCTGGCCTCCGATGCAGGTTGCCTTTGGTATTAGATTGAAGAACCTATTATGAGGCAGTAAAGGGGGGGGGGGGGGGTTGGGGAAGGTGATGTAGACAAAAGAAAACACAAGTGAAGAAATGTCTTGGTTTTCATGATTTCAAAATCCCAAAACCACAATATTGTACGCGTGCCATGACTCTTTCTCCGATAGTACCTTGAGCATTGCACTTGCAGCAGCAAGTGTTCGTCAATGTGGCTACAGAAATTAGACCTATAAATACAGTGAGCAACATGAATGCTGCTCTACGTACTTCCATAATGCTATCATTGCATGTTTTTGATAGCAAAATATAGTTTTTTACCTGATAAAGACACAAAATCAAGAAGTTCAACAGGCGTAAGCAATTCACCACATCGGTCACGGAAACAAAGAGAGATCATAGACCATAAGGCGTGTGTCATCGATATGTTTGGGCGCGAATTCACAGTTTTTCTAGACTCTCTGCTCCCTGAATGCGTAAAGCAAATACAACCGATTTCGAAACAAAATGGGAGCAAGACTACAATAACACTTGAATTATTGTCTTTGCCTCATTCCCGAATAGTCATGATAATAAATTAGGAATATAAGTAATAAATATGAAAAAGCTATTAATGTAATAAATAAACAGTTTAAAAACCCATAACATGTGCAGGAAAAGTAGCAAATAAAACTGAGTAAATCATTTGTTGGTTCAATTAATTTTCAGTGACTACTTTGCTGCTGTTAATTGTAAAAATATTTTTGGGCGGGGCGGGGGTAGCTACGTGTCAAAGGTCATTTCCAAGGTCGTGATCTCTAAGCTGTCCTCTCTGGAAGCCAGCAAAAATAAGGTGGAACTGTATGGCTCTGAGTGTGTGTGTCGGTGTGTGTGTGTAAGAAGGAGAGAGAGGTACATTATGATTGGGTGGGCATGTATATACTGTATATTTCTAAAAACACCACGGCGCATATCTAGAAAAAAACGCAGAGGTCATAGCTTATTTTGTAAAAAAAGCATAGCACATTTAGCTTTTTAGCCAAAAGAAGTTGAGACAAAGTTTGCTTTGACCTAAGCTATAGCTCAGAACGACTACGGTCGAATATGTTTCAAAAGCACAGATAAAAGACGGCTTTGCATCAGGACTTTTCTTGTACAGGTCTTTAGGCCTCATTATGTAAGATAGTATGTTACTCACCCGCAAGTGTCACAAATTAATGCAAGGCCTATTATGTGTATTAAATCAATCCACAACGGGGAAAATGTGCTTGGAAACTATTTTTTTTTCATTTAATATTTACAACGAGACACGTGGTCCCGTAATTGATTCAAAGCAATTTACAGTCATCCACGTACAACGTCGTCTTTTCAATCAGGGCAATCTTTAAAACCTTCTTCAAAAAAGAAAAGTTGGAAGGGAATCCTACATAATGTAATGGAGAGAATAGAAAAGTTGGAAGGGAATCCTACATAATGTAATGGAGAGAATAGAAAAGTTGGAAGGGAATCCTACATAATGTAATGGAGAGAATAGAAAAGTTGGAAGGGAATCCTACATAATGTAATGGAGAGAATGGAAACTGTTACATGAATAGTCAGAGCAACGTTGTACAGAAAACCAAAACGGGTTGACAGAAGATACCCTGCAAATAAATTAAACATCGATGATTTTGACAAACAAACAGTCATTCGTAAAAGTGCATCAATTCTACTAGGAGAAGAAATTTCCCATATTAGATTAACTGTTAACTACTGTTCGTCAAGAAATTAACTTCACTGCTGGGAGAACGATTCTCTGGAAACTGTTGAAAAGCCTTGGATTTAAATTTAAACATCAGGGGCGGTTCGTTCGCGAAAGCAGTCGTAAGACTAACGTAGCCCTATTTGCGACGTAAGTTACTACTAAGATTTTTTTCGCGTTTGTGAAACTTGGACGTAGGCTACGTGTGTCTTACGAGTAAAGCCAGATTTACGATTAAAACTACGTGTGGTCATGAGTACACGTAACACATTCGTAGTGTGTGGGAAGTGGACGAATTGGTCTGCTGTTCGCATTTCATCCATCTTGTTAGCAATCTATCATGGTAACAGCATTATAGTTCCAGAAAAATGAAGGAAGGGAAGCCGTGGCTGAACGAAAAATAAGATATTATAGCAACCCTCTTAAGTCTATTTCAGACCAGGAGTGTCGTTGATGCATATACACTGCAAAAACATTGATAAGAAATTAAACACCTTCCTAAACACTATTTTGCACCACGTTTCTAAACATTTTGAAATACCTGTTTAATATCTAAACATGTTTAAAATCTAAACATGTTTAGGCATTTGACATTAGGTGTTTAGACATTTGACGCCAAGTGTTTAGAGATTTGACATGTTTAATACCTATAACACTAATTTGCACATGTTCCTATAAAAACACTGTTTTGCAGCATAGAGTGTTGCCCAACTTGATATGCAAGGCTTATCAAAATTAAACAAAGGCAATAAAAATTGCTTTAGGTTACGCCAAAGTGACTAGTAGAATCTTAAAGTCACAAATCTCTTTTTCCAATAATATGTCATTTATTCACATACGGTCAGGTTGGCTGAAAATCATTGTAAATATTGCGCCATTGAAGCAAAATCGGTGCATGTATAAATTAACACAAAAAAATTAAACATGCTTACACATGTTACAGAAGATAATGATATAACATATCATTGCAATATTACATCCCATGTCCCTCAAAATGGCAAGCATCACTTTCCACACAGATTGGCTCAGCTATCCATGTCACGCACAGAAAAAAATATGCAAGAAAGATGGAAGGAAAGATGGAAGGAAGGAAAGAAAGAATAAAAAAGAAAAGAATGAAAGAAAGAGTCCTATACAAATATGAATCGCCTCTGATCTAATTCATTTGAAGACTGACTGAGAGATTTCCCGAGGATGGTGTCCTCAATTTTCTACAATCGCGTATTTTTTGCATGTACATAATGCTTATCCACATCCTAATCGCTGTGTGAAATAGCTAACTTTGCAATAAAATTCCAGATCCAGATTTTTGTTATACAGTAGGCCTATCCTATGGTACTGTTATACTACATATAGATGTTTACTACATCAAAACCAAAAATCCATTTCCTCTCAATTTTTGGTGGAATTAAATATTTTAGGTGACTATTTTAGTTCTAGATGACTAAATAATACACACAAAAACATATTTCGAAATCTGTGAGTCAGCATTGAAATAGTACACAACTTTTTGTCACTTATTGGCTTATTCCCAGTTTTGTTGAACTCTTGACAAAAATAAGTGTCTGCTTCTTCACTAGTAAAAAAAAATATTTTTTTTGTCTTTCCAACCTACAAGAATGAGAAAAAATAGGCACCCTCTGGTTTCTTTCTGCGCCTATCTAATATCTATCAAAAGTACACAGGTAATAGTAACAAGATAGGCCAATGGTGTGATGATTTAATTGTTATAATATACTTCAATAGAATTTAACGCAGTCTCTATCGGACCTAAAGAGGCTTAAATCCGACGATTTAATGCCGAAGAAGAACAGGGTTAAGTCCGGTCATAAACTTATGACCGGTGTGGCAGGAGATATAGTCCTCCGGGCTTACTTATACAATATATAAGTAACATCTTGAATGCTTCGATCTGTAAATGATATACACAACGGTACTTGTACAACAACATCTGCAATATATACAATAATTGAGCATCTTGCCTGAAAAAAATTATTCATTTTGGTTGCGTGGTTTTCAAGATATGGTCCAACGAACAATGAGTCAGCAAAACAGGCTTGTCCATGGGTATTTCATGATGAAATGATAAGTACATATCAATTGTTTTGGCAACCGGGCTTTTCAAATCTGAAATCATAGCATGCAGTTGTGCTAAATACCAGTTTTCTGTCCTGTGTCAGAGCGGGCTTTTCAAATCTAAAATCATACTGTAGCGTGCAGTTGTGCTTAAAGCCAGATATCTTTCTTGAACGAGAACTTTAAACATTCTCAAAGTAATGGCACCTCAATTTACGCCACAACAACGAGCCTTCGCGGTTAAGATTTACTATCAAACTGGTAGCTATGTAGCTGGGCAACGGCAATGGCCAAACAGGTTCCCTGGAGTGAGAGTACCAACCAAGCCTGCTATCTGTAATATGAGAAAACTGTTTGAAGCAGAAGGAACTTTGGAAAATGCCAACAAAGGACGAAGCGGACGGCCTAGGAGCGTCAGAACACCTGCGAACATTCAAGCTGTAAGACAGGAGCTTCGCAACAACCCACGCGCAAGCCTAAGGAGAAACCGTGTCGCAAATGTCTCCAGATCGTCATTTCAGTCAGTGATGACATCAATTGGCATCCATACAAAATTGGTAGACGCCATAATATGGATGCAGGTGGTCCTCAACGTAGGCTGGCTAATCAACAGACACCGGCGCTTCTTAAGAGAACTTGTTGTTGATGAGGCCAATTTTCCAATGACTGGCTCAGTGAACTCTCAAAATGTGAGAGAGTATGCGCCAAAAGGGAACGCTCCCAATGATTTTGTATACGACAGACCAAATGATCGCAGGAAATTTGCAGTTTTAGCAGTTGTTAAGCTAACAATAACCTAATCGGGCCCGTTTTTATTGATGGAAATTTGATGCCGGTGCCGGTTTTCTCAATATCATTAATCAACATTTGGAACAAGAGTTGCAATTCGTCGTGCCTGGTTTCTTCAAGACGGTGCACCAGCACACAGGTCTGTAATGGTTAGAAACCGCCTTCAGGAACTCTTTCCAAATCGGATCATTGGATTAGGGCATGCGGTGGAATGGCCCCTTCGGTCACCGGATCTAACTCCGCTAGATTTTTGGCTATGGGGTGAGGTAAAAGCTAGAGTTTATAATGAGGGTCCCCCCAAACTCATTACCAGAACTACAACGACGGATAAACGATGCATTTACCGCAATTAGGAGAACCCTTGTAACATCAAGAGCTATTCAACACATGCACTCCAGGGCTACCAAGTGCATCGCAAATTAGGGAGGACATGTGGAAGATAGAAACTAAAGGTAAGACCGTTAAGATAAATTTTGATGTTGCAATTGTGTTCAACCATGCCTATTGTTCAGTGGAACATATCTTGAGAACCACTCAACCAAAATGAACAAAAAATTCAGGTAGGATGCTCTATTACCTCTATATTTTGTATAAAATAAAATCCACAGATATCAAATTACAGAAAGTGGAAAAATATCACTTTCATTTTGGGTAAAGTTTTTATTGGGTCACCCTGTAAAACTCACTATAGTAGATTCAACCCATCGTGTCACCAGAGGGAAAGTTTTGGACAGCGTCGATTAGTTGGGAGAGGAGGCAGAAAAAAAATATGTAGCCCGATTCACCTGTTTCATGAATGAACTGAGATAATCTGGTCTTTCATGTTGACATCATTTTTACATAGAGAGTGCAAAGACTTTTATGTTCCTTCGTATCCAAAACACAGGCGCTCAAAAGGTAGTAACATTCAACTCACCTGTTACATCGAATACCCACTGAAGCAAATACGATTACTCAGAATGTTTTGAGAGTTAATAATAGCTGAAATGCGCTTACGTTGACTTGAATGCTTTCTTTAAGCAGAGCATTGATTTTTCTCCGCTATCGGACTCTATGTTTCAATAGATTTAGCACAGAATTTAAATTTCACCACTGACATGCCCCTCATGCAATGCCCATACCTTCAGAAAAGTACTAGAGGTGACACGATGGGTTGAATCTACTATAAATTATCTAATGCTGAGAAGATGATCACCACCAAATGTTGATGAAATAAAGACCCCAAAAAAAGTAACGCAGCATGTCTAAATACCACCATAGGTTACAAACCATTGGTCTTTGCACAAAAACATAAAATTATATCAATAGTTCGTTTTCTTCCGTAAATTTTGATACCCTTCTTGCCCCATTGCGATCAATATTGCCAACACAATATAGCCATATTGATTGCCATTCAGTGAAAGACCACATTCTTCCCGTGAAGTGTGTGTGTCACTTAATGCATGGTGGTGTATTGTAACCTTTTAATAGTGTCTTCAGGTGCAACTTTGAAAATGTGACACATTTTCGTAAAACGGACATTGTGTTGGCGATATTGATCACAATGGAGCAAGAAAGGTATCAAAATTTGCAGAAAAAACAGACTATTGATATCATTTTATATTTTTGTGCATAGACCAATGGTTTGTAACTTATGGGGGTATTTAGACATGCTGCGTTACTTTTTTGGGGTCTTTACAACGTGTGTACATGAGTCGTAGATTGCTCCAAAGTGGCACGAAAGTGAATTGAGCTCATTGCGCTTAATTTATTGCTAAAAGAAATTGAAACGAATAAAAAAAACATTAGAAACCCTGGTCATTATTATATAAACATGAAATCGGGCGCAATTTTTTGGAGACATGCTGTATAGTGAGCAGAGTAATCGTAGACATAGACAATTGCGAGTCTTATGTCGATGACGTCCTTGTGTAGCCAGACATGTGAAGAACACATGAGACAACTCTCTCAATTATTTGAGAAATTTTTTAAAAAATTTACGTAAAAAATTACATGACAAAAGTGAATTTCGCCATCCAAATGTCATATATTTGAGACATGTTGTACAGACAGATCGCAACTGTGTTGAATGAGCTTTACTTTACGTTCTTCGTATGCATAATGAGTTCGTAGGTCGAATAAAAAATAGATCTGGCACAGTAGTATAAAATCACTTGTATTTGTTTAATTAACCTTATCTGTGACGGAAAATGCTCAAGCTGCATGTAGGAATGTTAACCGTACTGGTTATCATTTTAAATCAAAGATATTTACAATTTGTACAGGTAACAGTGAGCTTAAATTTATCATTAAAATGATAAAAATAATTGGGCTGATAAGATTGCCAATTTTATATTTAGTAAATTAGAACAAACCTGAGAACAATACAACGGAACTGTTTAGTATTAGAGGTCGTAATATTTATTATTTTGCTTAAGGCTTTTCTCATTAACCGTAAATAAAGAGTTCTTGACGGAATTCTATCTTCATCTGCTGATGTAACATCCAGTGTCCCATAAGAAACGGTCATCGGTCCATTATGCGTCCTGATTTACATCAACAACATGTCGGACTGCGTCGTCGCGGACATCCAAATCCGCCATTTTGCAGACGATGCTTTAGTTTATCGGAAAAATTATTAGGATAACACTATAGTAGATTTCAAAATAAGTGAGACCTCATTAAAAGTTTTAGGTCTGTCCATTCACTGTGAGAGGTAAGAGGAAATATTTTAATGGCCACAGGTAGAAAAGTTTATGGTACTCATACAATGTATAGTAATGTAGCTAGTAAATAAATTTTGACATAAATACATTGTTTCACATTAAGATAGATTGAATGTTTCATTTGAAGTATCAGGATGAAAACACCAGCAAATGTTTCATTAAATGTTGTTATTTGAATATATCTTACCTTTCACACTACAAAATATCATTATCTATCACAGTACCGGAGAAATAATGCATTCTTATATCAATGCACACATAACATAACTAAGTGGGCCAAACTTGAATAAGAGATTAACACAAAGCGGATTTGACAAGTCCTTCTATCATTAACAGACCATTGTAGAACTGAATGCATCAGGTTCCAGTAAGCCGATTCTGTAGTTTCGTACCATGGACACAATATGTTTTGTGATGGCAACAAAGGCCTAGTCTCCACATGGCCGGGGATTGAACCATCACCCCTATGGATTTATGTACGGAGTCTCACGTAATTTGAAATCTACTATAACATCTTCCAACGCGACCTTGATGCTCTCATCAATTAGATCGAGGACAGGCAAATGAGCTTTGACACTAACAAATGTTACACCAAAATTATACGTCAAAGAAATACCTAAAATCACCCAATATAAATTGTGGAAAGCTTCTTTAAGTTACCGACAGTCATCAATATCTCATCAATACCAACTGCATGTTCTTGCTTAAATCCCGCCATCCGACATCAAATGGAGACCGGCTACGATGGCCATTGCAATAACAAACAATTCAGGAGCCTGACCACATTCTCCATGAAACAATAGTACCAGAGACAGTATACGCAAGAGATTACCTTCCATAGGCCTATAGCCATTTATCCGATATGCGTTTAACCTGTTGAAGACCTTGAAGCCAAACCAGTCCTCAAAAGTTTGGACGACCAATGTTTGGAGAGTCATCTTCATAAGTGATCATCATCCAACTGCCAGAGTCTGGCAGTTCAGCCAGACTTTGAAATACCTAGGCTTATGTGGGCATGCCTGCTTAGTGGTGTCGGACGCTTTAAGGCCAGTCTGTTCAGATGTTTTTTGGCAAAAGTCCAGCCTGTAAGTGCGGTGCAGAAGAGCAGACATTTGATCACATCATCACGCACTCACTTTTTTGTTCAATGCTCCATTGCCAAAATGTCAACTTGCGCAAACAGCTTCTTTTCATGGATGGTTCAGCCCCGAACAACTTACCTCATTGTCTACTTCACAGGCCACCAAATGGTATCTCAGGGCTGATGGAAATTGATATCACCACCAAGGAATGGCTTATTCACATTGGTTTTGAAATTTAATACTTTTCTTCACTGACTTACGCAAGAAGAAAGCATCATTACCTGGGAATCACCTTCAGAAACCTCACATCGTTAAAAGTTGTAAGAACACTCTTGGTATCATACGAAAAAAATAAATACTTCGATATAGATGATAAATAAACACTCTACCGTGATATTTAAAATATGCATTGCACTCGTGAACTTTCACGAGTTCACTTTCATTGCACTTCATTGCAAGAGTTCACTTTCATTGCACTATCTTGCTAACCCCTTTAGGTTCATCAAGCGCACTCACTTTTTTTTTTTTGTTCAATGCTCCATTGCCAAAATGTCAACTTGCGCAAACAGCTTCTTTTCATGGACGGTTCAGCCCCGAACAACTTACCTAATCGTCTACTTTAATTACCAACCTCAATATTTGTTATAGCCAAACTGATTCAACACCTAAACTCAAACCACAACCCATCACCAAGTTAGGGCGAGGTTATTTTAAGGATCTAGTGTAATGCGGGAACCAACTACACTGGAAGATATATTGTTCCAGATCTAGACAGAACATTATATTCAGGACTGCTCCGAAAAAAAAAGAGACTGAAGAAGAGTCCCATGGATTTGGTATCATGGAACTGTAAAGGTACAAGCTACCATTTTGGAATCTTCGCTGTGAAAGCGCATCTTCGTTGAACTACAAGAATTCGACTTCCACATTATAAGTCGCCCCAAGAGCAAAGATATTTCTAAAATAGAGTGCGCTCTGTTACTAACATTCAAATCATTAATTTCTATGTTTGATACTGTGTGCGATGTAAATGTGTTTTGGACAGTCCGAATCATTTGATCAACAAAACAGTACACGAACAAGTACACGAACAACCAAAACAACATAAATTTGCTTATACGGAGTAATGATGCATTTCAATGCGTGACCCTGACTGGTTTGCCACGTATTTTGTGCAGCATAAGCGTAACTATTATGATAACACAGTTCCACTCACCCTGTCTCAGAACAGAAATTATTATGTTACTGCATCTTAGATATCCTTTTGAGGTGATTACAATCTTACCCCTCAAAGTTCAAATTTAGCTAGGCCCCGGCTACTGCATGCGATGTTAGGATGTTTATATCACTATTGATATATAGTAATATTAAATACGCCAGTGTGAGTAAATATTAAATACGCCAGTGTGAGTAAATATTAAATACGCCAGTGTGAGTAAATATTAAGAATGCACATTGGCTTCACAATGGCGATATTCCAATTGCAATTTTAAGTTACAGAATATCGAAATTTGTTTTGGTTGGGGTGGTGGGTGAAAAACAGCTAAGCGCGAGAAACTCACAGGGATTACCGACGAATGAAGGCAGCTAATTGCAAATTAATGAAATGAGTTTGTAGTTAATTGGCCAACACTTGTGAATAACTATGGATGTCCATTTTAAGCTGACTTTTAAACTAAATTCTTTCCACAACTATCGTATCTGTGAATGGACACACAAGACGTGGATGACACACCCATACAATTACAAACGCCCATTTTAAATACTATATAATTGTATGACAACAATTCACGTCAAGTCAGTGTGTGAAAGATCCATGGGAATTAGTAAATTAGCTTCTGCTTTAAAAGTGTTACGTCATGTGAACTAATATGACCGTTAATGTAGTACAAATTTGTCATCATCTAAAAATATTAAGTGACTCCATTGATATGAAGAGTGCTTCGTTTGTTCAACGGCAGATGCGAGTCAGACTGTTTACGTTTACCATGGTTAATTATATAAATGCGCTGTTAAGTAGGAGAACTTTTTTCGTGGGCAATTAGACTGAATTCTATACATCTCAATGGAATCAGAAAATATATCGAGGAAATTTAATGAATCAAGTTTGAAATAAAGACGTTTAAAATACTTAAATTGATTGAAAATACGAATAATCTGTTCGGTCATGATCCATTCATTTTTTGTCACTTGAAGCTAAGCCCCATAAAAAATATTTTTGATTCACGTCCGGAGACTTTTTCGAAATCTGAATGCTCTCTATTATATAATGATATTTAAATAATTAGGATTTATGATAGGTACCTTTAGAGGGCGCTTTTTCAAAATGGCCGCCAAAATATTAGAATTTATGATAAGTACCCTAGAGGGCGCCTTTTCAAAATGGCTGCCAAAATTCCATAAAATAGCGTTTTGGGGGCTGTTTTCAATTATTATCAAATTCAAATATAAATCAAAGTGAAGATTTTAAAGATGTTTTTTGATATATTTTCAAGGATGCTGAACAAGATTTCTGAGGTCCAACGTTTGGGAAATGTGGATAACTCTCAAAATGATAGTTAAAATTCCAGAAATGACATATTAAAGCTAAAAACAGCTATCTTAGAGTACAAAATGATATCAATTAATTAATTATATCAAAATAAATCAAAGTGCAGATGTTTGAAAGTATTTGTTTATATTTTCAAGGATGCGGAACAAGATTGTTTTGGTCGAACCTCTGAGAAATTTGGGGAAATCGCTACAATGGCTGATTTTAGCTTTAATAGGCCATTTTCTGGAATTTTGGCGGCCTATTTTGAAAAAACGCCTTCTAGGGAGAGTTCCCCACATTTCCCGAGGTTGGACCAACAAATCTTGTTCAGCCCCTTGAAAATATAAGAAACACACCTTAACCTTCTTCCCCAAACTTCTAGAATGGGACTTTAATTTTGAACCCACTACTCCAACTTGCCGTGGTATTTGTCAAAAAGCTTTGCACGAGTTTAGTACTGAATGACTTTTGCATTCAAGCCATGGAATAATTTAAAATGACCCCAATTTTGAACACGCATTTGTCGACTATAGTTAGAATTTGCTCAATTTCATTGTATTATTGACATTCTTCTCTTTGGATATCTTCAAAATAACACTGAGTTTAATTAAAATGTGTATTTTCTCTTTAATCCAAGATTGAACAAATTTGGACCAGTTTTTTTCTCAAACTCATATTTTTTTTAAACATGAAATAGGATCTACTTGGAATTTTATGTTAATTTGTGACTAATGTCTTATTAACAAAGTTATTGATGACATGGCCAAACACATACAGTGTTAATGTGGCCGTCCGAAGACAATTAGATCATGTTAGGTCCTGAATTGAAGCACAGAATTGGGTCAAAGTGGCCTGATTGCAGGATAACCAACCTCCTCACAGCCACCGTGCGGGGCCAAGTCATTGCAAAGCCGAAACAGACCCGGTTCAATAAACGCTCGAAACGCTCGAGCTGTTAACATAGACCTACCTTTGCTTCCGATCTCTGTATGGGTATATTCGTCTTAGCAAGGCAATACTCATATCTTTGTGAGGTGCTTAGTTGGAAAATTCGAAGCAGCTCATTTCGCACCTGGACGCTAACAGCCCGCCGCCCTGGGGCCCAATCCTCGCCTGCGAGTCAAAAAAAACAAAATCGGGTAGACGTCTACACATTTCGGGCCTTGAAGCATGAATTGGCCTTGCTTTGTCATCAATATCCGATCACGGCACGGTCAATATCTCTTTTAACAAAAAACTTTTCAAACCGGTTTATAACATGAAAATAGATTATTAAGTATGAATTTCTAGCAGTTGATTCTTATATTGGAACTTAATT